>JAVGVS010000001.1:13204403-13321019 GCA_032718565.1 Distichodus sexfasciatus
TGTTCATTCTGAAATATTAGGTAACCATACTGTATATGACCTTAGTGACCCACTTTGGCTAACTGCTAAAAAAACAACCATGTCAAACTAAAAGTATTTGTTCTAAATAGGTGAGACAAAATATTTTAAAGTTTGTGATTCCTTGGTGTTTCTTTTTAACTTTTGAAACGAACTCAGATCGACTAAGCAGCTTATATAATTTTTTGGCCTATATGAACACTCCAAACTAACTATGAAAAGGAATGAACTGAGACCATTTCAGGAGGTGCTCAGACTGATTCACTTAACTTGTGTAATCTCACATAAAACATGAATGAGGCATGAGATTCATACATGAGAAAGATATTCTTGCTTCTGTACTAAGGACCTCTCAGCTGGAAACAGAGAGTAAAAACCCAGAAGGTAAAATGTAAATATGAAGAGCCAAGCAGAGCGGATTAAAACGGCTTATTCTCAGCAGAACAAACTAAATTGGACAACACATGGCCATGTGGCGGTCATTACACAGTGCATCCATTTTTAAACGACTTGCAGCACAGTATTTATATACTTGCAGCTATCAGACAGATTACTTCACACCTTGTCCAAATGATGGAGAGAATCCAGTCTTGTCCACCACTAGTATATTTGCACTAACAGCTGATCAAATGTTACAAGTGTAGGCTGATCCAAGATGAATTGGCTCATATTTTTTACATTTGAAATGTGTTTATTATTATTGTTATTGTTATTGCGTAATAATTAGAAACAAAAACCAATAATTTTAAAATGATAAAATACATGTATTTATTAATTTCTGATTAATCATTACATAATAATAATAATAATAATAATAATAATAATAATAATAATAATAATAATAATAATAATAATAATAATAATAAATCTAGAAGACTAGATTAATTATTCAGTCTAGAAGTCTAAATTTACCCTTAAAGTAATAATAGTTGCACTAGTATATATGCACAAGGAGGAAGGCCTTATTTGCATGTGGGTGTTAACCGCCACTTGATTGGCTTGTTGCGGAGACGATCACACCAACACAAGGCAAACGTAGCGCAGGTTTAGCTCCAGCCTCGGCTGTTCGCCTGCTTTCACTAACCCGTCCTGACAAGCAACCAGATTAGCGTAGCCTTCCATCAGCGCAGGGGAGCAGAAAGAGCAGATGGAGGCTTCGACTCGCACCCACACCAACCCCCCCAACACACACACACACACACACACCCCTCAAGCTCGCTGGCACACTGCTTAGCATGCACAATGGCCGAGGCCCGGCCTGCCGCAATCAGTGTGCGATCAGCAAATCGCTGCTAACAGCTTTGCGCGGTGCTGCTCGGGGAAACCGACCGGCTCCCCGTTCCCTGTAAAAGGAAAGGGGAGGGGGCGAGTTCAAGTTAAAGAGAAGTGCGGTGGAATGGGTAGGGAAAAACACAGAAGCGTTTTCGGGAAGACACCCACCTCCTTGAAAGATGGCGGCCAGGGAGCGATTAGCGAAAGCTTAGCAGTTTCAGAAGTCGTAGGTGTGTGTGTGCGTGCGTGTGTGTGTATCCTCTTTAGGGCTATAAAACAAGCTGAGAGACGAAGCACAACCCACGCAGTGAGAGCTGAAGAAAATAGAGGGAATGATTTTAGTGAGGGGGGGTTGGTTGGGAGTGGGTGGGGTGCAGACAGGGAATTGAATCGCGAGTTATAACACTTGTCATCTGCTGGGCATAACTGAGCTTGTCTTTTTTACAGTTTCTCTGGTAAATATCACTAACTTTGTTGGAGTGAGCAGATGGGCTCGCTAATTAGCTCAGTTCATGCAGCAAGTTTGTTTATAAAGAGAAAATGGGATCCAGACATCTTGACACATTTTATTAACATATCATACCTTAAAGCGTTGCCTCCCAATACCCAGAAGGCATTTCACTTTGCACGCATAACACACATGCACGCACGCACACCACCCCCCCCTTCCTTGCATACACTTAAATGAACACACACACACAATGCAGAGGGAGAAATATTAGCAGCATCCATGCAGGGTGCTGAATATGCATCAGAATCAAGTCCATATTGTACCGTGTGTGTGTGCATGCGTGTGTGTGTGTGTGTGTGCGTGTGTGTGTGTGTGTGTGTGTGTGTGTGTGTGTGGGAAAACTATTCCTTCCTTCAAATCATTTGCTATGTTAAAGCAGTTATAAATCATCTACTTCCATTACAGAGTGCCAGGGGAGCAGTGCTTATGGACTGTACCTTGCTCATGAGTACCTCAGTGGAACCTTTATCCCAGGACCAGTAAAGGTACCACTGACGTATTCATGAGCATGGTACCATGGTACCAAACACTGCTCCCTGGGCTCTGCCCATGTCAACTGCCCACTGCTCCCTCACAGATGGGTCAAATGCAGAGGTCAGATTACGTTGTGGAGCACTGTGTGCTGTGCTGTGGTGTGTTCACAATGACAAATATTAACACACTCTCACTTTCAGATATACAGTCGATATCGAGACAAGACAGTTTTACTATAGGAAGGTCAGAGAGATGGGAGAGGAAGGGGGAGGAAGAGAGAGAGAAAGGGAGAGAGAGAGAGAGACAGACAGACAGACAACAAGACAGAGTGGGAGAGAAAGATAGAAAGACAGACAGAAGAAAGAGAGAGAGGGAATGAGAGAGAGAGAGGGACAGAAAGAACAGAGACAGTGAGCAAGTGCGCTGTCAGTCTAGAGTGTGTGTGTGTGTGTGTGTTAGTGTCCATGTATTTATTGCATTGTGGGGACCTTTTTGTGCCCTAAAATCACTTTTATCTGTTTTTTTGGGCTTTGTGGGGACATTTGAGAGAAATGACTTTATAGAAAATGTGCTTGTTTTATTTGAGAAACTAAAAGAGGTAAAAGATGTGCTTTTGGTTACTGAGGTTAAGGTTAGGGTTAGGATTAGGTGTAGGTGTAAAATTATGTACTTTAGTCATTATGGGAGTCTTTGGAAGGACCTCACAAAGATAGTAATACAAGACTGTGTGTGTGTGCGTGTGTGTGTGACGATGTAAAGGATAGAAATTTCGGGTCAGAAAATAAGTGAAAAACGGCTCTGTCGTGTTTGTGTGGTGTGTGTTTATCTTGCCTTTGGATTCGGTTGTGTGTGTGTGCGCGAGTGTGTGGAGCGCGCTCAAGGCCGTTTTGTGTGTGAATGACGAGCGATGCATGGCTGGCGAGGGCACGGTCGGGAATTCCTGCACGCTGCCGTGTGTGTGTGAATGTGTGTGTGTCACCCAGAAACCCCACTGAGTCCCTGGGCTCTGCGCTCCTGACCACGGCAACAGTAAAAGGCACCTGCAGAGTCAGAGACGAGTCAGGGGGAAAAAACCTGAAGGAGATGAATCAGTGCCTTTCCTTAGACAGAAGTTTTAGCAGGCGAGGGCTTTTTAGGAGCTTTGCCGTAGCCCTCATTAAACATCAACTGTTCCCTCACCTCCCTTCCTCCTCTCCACCTCCACCTCTCTCAGCATCTGCCAGGTGTGTGTAACAATTCACACCCTCTCCTCTCAGGAACTGTGGGTTGAGACCGGTGCTGCTGACAACCGGCTCAGAGCGGCTGGCCAGGAGGCTCAAGCCCACTGAACAGCTGGACCTCAACACCATCGGAGAACATGGAGAACAGGGGCGTCTAAAACACACACACACAGACTTTTATATGTTCACCGAGCCCAGGTGTCATCAGTAAATGTGTGATTACCTATATTTAATTTTAAGGGAGTGATTATTTGTCACAGCCCAGCACAGCACACAGTGCACCACAACAACATGTGACCTCTGCTTTTGACCCATCCATGAAGGAGCAGCTTTTTAGCAGCACCCAGGGAGCAGTGCTTGGGGACGGCACCTTGCTGATGAGTATCTCAGAGGTACCTTTACCGATCCGGGCCATGAACCAGCGACCTTCCGATTACAGGCCATGGACACACAAATATTTATATGTCCAGAGAGCCCAGAGGTCATCAACAAATAAATAATTATCTACATATATCAAGGATTTTCCTAATCTGTCGCTAAATCTAAATGTAACCCTTGCATGATCAGAAGCTTGCTGGTTCAAGTCCTGAAGCGATAAAGGTACACACTGAGGTACTCATGAGCAAGGTACCATCCCCAAGAACTGCTCCCCAGGTGCTGCTGCTTCACAGATGGATCAAATGCAGAGATCACATTTGGTTGGGGTGTGCTGTGTGCTGTGGTGTGTTCACGATGACAAATAATCACTCATTTATAGATTTATAAAATATTTATAAGGCTTTTATATGGGTATCACAAGAATTCTTTTAATCAAATTTTAACCTACTGTTTTTTTAAACAGGCATTGGGTCTGTATACACACATTCACACTCACACACACACACACTTTGGAAAGCGCAGAGGTAAAAATATAAATATAAATCTAATCTGGCAAAAATTAATGTTCCATTTTGTTTAAACATACAGTACATTGAAACTGTACACATACACACACAGTTTTAACCCTGTGGAAAGCCCAGAGGAAAAAAAAAAACCTAAATCTGAACCTCAATTTCAAGCATTTTTTTTCTAGCCGACTGCATATTTGTTAACGGTCTGATAACATGGCATGTGCATAAGCATGCATACACACCCATACACACTTTTTTTTTTTTGGAAATCCCACAGGTGACTAATAAAACTGCATTTGGTAATTCATCAAATGAATCATTTTAATCTGACACAATATTAAACGTAACATACATTTTGCAGTGCTCAATAAATGTGCATGACCAAATGGACACACATGTACAAATAGAATGAACACAAGCACCAAATGGCCACAGCTCTGACACATGGGATTGGAATGATTGCTATGGTTACTGGACAGAAGTGGGTGTAAGATCTGTACATTACAGCAACTTTCGGGTGCCGTGGCTGTCGAATGTTCCAGAAAAAAATACCCTTCTGCCAAAAAAATATGATAGCACATTTTCATCACGTGCTGTCGTTGCTTTTTCATTTTGCACAATCAATGAAATCCATGCGTCCGTTTCCTCACAAGATAAAACGAGCCGACGGGCCTGTAAACAAGTCCGAATTATTAATTATTTACAAAAACAGCAATCGATGGTCAGCCTTCTGAAACCAATCAATAAAGTCTAGTCAAAAAAACACCAAAGGTATGTGAAATATTGTTGTTTTCTGCTGAACACTGGCAGCTAGCCCCGAGGCATGTTTGAAACGGAATACACTGGGCTGCGGGTTAATGCTAAAGAAGAGAAGCTTTACAGAAGCCACAAGATGTTGGATTAGAACTTGCTGACAGATGAAGACTTCAGATCGTGGCCTAGAGAGAAATGAGATTTACATCTAGGGTTAAAGTACAGGAAAAACTGTAGTAGAAAGTACAGATGTAGTACAAATGTGTTCTTTTGATTTAAATGAGCACAGAAGCCAGAGTTTGAGAAAAGCTCCATCTTTACCACAACTCTGAAAGATGTTTAAACTGGATGTGGAGTGAAGCAGCTACACAGGGAAGAACGGGGAAAGAGAGATGAAGGAAGTGATTCGGTTTTGTGCCATTCATACATCCATGTGTGACACCTACAACTACAAAACATACCAGATGCATTCATCAATCTTTGGCCAAATCTAGCAAAATATCTTTAAACAATTTACAGGCACTGGCAAGGAATACATGTTACTTCTTACGCACACATTTGAGGTAGAACATGGTTTTTGGGCTGTGCTTCTAAAAGTTTCCATGCATTTGACAAGCACACTAATATGAGCTGGTCAGGCAGAGTTAATTCAGCAGCCCAACTAATGCTATATTAGACCACAAGTCTCAATGTCAACTGGCTAGCGACAGAAGTAAATGTCTTGTTACGATCTGACTTTTTGAGTCTATTGTTGCGCAATACTGTGGGTATTGGGCCTTGGCTGAGGTGTTGCCATGATGACGCTACTGGAGTTTGATCTTTGATCTTAGATCTTATAGCTGACCAAACCTTCTCAAAAAAATTCGTGGAGAATTCCACGACCCCTAACCAAGGGACTTCGAAACTAAAACAACGACCAATTGTCACTCGCTGCAACTGACCAAAATAAACAAAAGTCGAAAGGTTGATATTGGTGACCTTAAGATTGTGGGGTTTAAATACCAGGACAGCCTAAAAAACACTGTTGGGCCCCTGAGCAAGGCCCTTATAATCTCAATTTGTTCCAGGAGACTGTCCCTTAGAAATGGGGACACTCTAGATAAGAGTGTGAGACAAATGCCATATATTTTAATGGTCACCGTGTGGTACCTTAGAAAAAGGTACTACTGAGGTACTCATGAGCAAGAAATACTCTGTCAAGTATGGGTCAAATGCAGAGTTCACATTTCGTTGTGGTGTACTGTGTATAGCATAGCAGTGGTGTGTTCACAATGACAAATAATTATATGTACCACCAATCATATATAGACCACCAAAGCAATTTCCTCTGATGTGACAACGTATTTGGCAATCAACTTCATCCTGCTACTGATTCTGACATTCTGTGGTTCTGACAAAGCACCTTCTGAGCCAGGCCCCTGGTTAGCAGGAGCTGTGGCGCTGAGCATGCAGAGCTGTGAAGGGAGCCTGAGAAAGGGGCTGCTGGGTAAGGGCCAGCCACGGACAGCCTGCAGCCATGGCCACGTTCCAAACCCTACACCGCTCAAGTGTGCACAGGGGGGAAGCCTGCCAATGAGAGAGGGGTGGGGGGGCTTCTGCAAATACAGCACTCTCTTCCACCACCACAGCCAACCCCACTGTAGAAAAAAAGGTTATATATTCTCAGTTTCTGCCGCTGCCGCGAGTCACGTCAGATCTTAAATGGAGCGAAACGTGCAGAAACACACACACTCACTGTACGGTAATATATACTCACATGTGTAGAGCTGGGCCTCTGGGGCAGACCCCTGCCGTGACGCTCTTCTAAGAGCTGGAGGAATTCGGATAACCCCAAAATGCCACCCCACCCCCTTTTCGCCGAGGAGAAAGGGCATCTTCACCAGTCCAGGGGAAATGTGCAATGTCCGGGTTTACGATCTAATACCTTAAACCTGGCTCACGGCTGAAACGCTCCTGAGGTGGTTGAGGGAAGGGCAGCCAATAGAAGAGACCACAGCGTTATCGCCGGGCTTCAGGCAGCGGCGCTTTGAGGAGAGTTCGGGCCCCGGCGCAGGAGAATGGGCACACCTCTCACCGATGGTGTGTGGCGTGGGGCTTGATGGGAGATAACATTTTCGCGGGGAAGAAATCTTAACACGGCAAACATCAAACCACAGAGTCACACCTGGAGAACGAGCTATGTCGCTCACATGTCGCTCAGAGCCACCTCTATCTTTACGGTGTTTATTAGGAAATTTGTATGACACAAAACGTCCATTTACGCAGAAGCACAGCCAGTATCAGTAACACCCCAATTTCAAAAACTGTTCCAGGAAGCCAAAATAAGCTTCATGCAAAATTAATCTTCTGGTTAATTATAGTGTGGCTAAATAAACTCTGAAAATTGCTGCTAATGTAAGAGGCAGATGAGGAATACGCAATGAGAAATGCCGGCGCCAGAGTGAGATGGCGGGGTGGGGAGCGAAAACAGTCTTTGGGCCGTGGCGTCAGAAACGATCATCAATCAGCACATTTACCGCAGGAGGAGCAAAGACATCAGGTTTGCTCTTTCATAAAGCCCTTGGACTAATGAACTTGTGTCTGTAACCCCTTGAGACAAGACTGCATTTAGTTGATTAAGGTTCTGAGAAACACTACATGGACCTTCTTCAACCGACAGCTCATATTTAAGTCAGGTACATTACGGTGGGGTTCATAATCTTCTCTGGAAAAGTATCACACATCATGTGTTAAAGCCACACTGTTCTGGGCTTGAGTCCTTAAAACAATAAATCATCACTGAACAAGAGGTGGAGAGAGAAGGAAGGAGAGAGAGGGAGGTAGGGAGAGATGGCACACTGCTGCTTGACAAATATTTGTAGATGTGGTGCTGTTTTCATTGCTGACATCAACATAAATTTGTATAGCAGGACCCAAGAGACACAGCATGAGCCCTGCTATGAGAAAGAGAGAGATGGGGAGAGAGGGAGAGAGAGAGAGAGAGGTGGAGGGAGGGCAAAAGGTAAAGACAAAGAGATGGAGGGAGAGAGAGACTGAAATAGAGATAGAGGAAGATACAGAAAGGAAGGAGAGCCTGAGATATGGAGGACGAGAGAGAAAGGGAAAGAAGGAAAGAGAGATACAGAGAAAGTGTGTGACAGAGAGAGATTGGAAGAGAAGGATAGAAAGAATGAGAAATGGAGGAAGAGTGCTCAATGTAGGATGAAGGGAGAGAGATAGATGAAGACAGAGAGAGGGAGATTGTGAGCGAGAAAGAGATGGAGGGAGGGATAGAAACGGAAAGAAAGATGGAGGGAGACAAAGAAAAGTGGGGTGGGAGGCACACGGAGATGGAGAAAAGGAAAAGAAATGAGAGATGGAGCGAATGATATGGAAAGAGCCAGAGAGAGAGAGAGAGAGAGTGAGAGAGAGAGAGAGAGAGAGAGAGAGAGAGAGATTGAGTGAGAGAAAGAGAGAGAGAGAGAGAGATTTTTTGAACGGTGGAGATGAGCTCAATGTCAAGCCTCAGTCTCACCCCTTACTGTTTTAGAAGCTGTTAGCTGGCCGCTTTACTCTAACTTGCAAACTCTGTAAACAAGCGCACACCTTAGGAGGTATGAACAAAGGCAATGACCAAGCGAAACCACTCACCAGCTACAGCTGGGTGAACAATGCACTCGTTCTGGATCTATTTTATATCACTCTGGTGACACTTCAGCAGCAGTTTTGTTGAGTATACAACTAAAATTAGCCACACTACCAACTTACCTACTTTTCTCAATAGCTTATCAGTAGAGATGTTTCTTTTAAAATACAGTATTGAACTTTTGTCTACAAATAGCAATGCACCATGGCAAAAAGCTACACTGTTATCAAAACTAACTTCCTCTCCTTACTACTACCAGGTATTTCTGACTGGTGTTGAACTGGCAGATGTGGCATCTGAATGTTTTTTGTAGGTAGCTACTACAGCTGAGTGATTCACCCAGGTTAATCAGCTGGATCCAATAAATAACTCACGAGTCACGAATCTGAGGTCTCCACTAACCCGAATCCATCGAGTCCTAACTACACCATGACTAAAATGTAAACCCCATCACGTACATGCCTCTTATAATCATTTCAAACTCCTTATAAGATCAATACAGTCATAACAACAAGTATAGCTGCTAAAAGCACCACCACCACACTCAAAAGAGGGATCCTGAGAACATCGTACAGAGTTGAATACGGGACTCATGTCATTCGAATCAGTAGTGCGGCATGAAGCACACACGTTCATGAGTGAATCTGTCGGTTGCCCCGCCCCACTTCTCGACGGTTAACTTTCTCTACAGCTGAAAACATATAGCCGAATCTGAAATGTGGGTTGGTGCTCGTCACTCACATGAGTGAATTCGTGGGTTAACTTCCTACAGCAGGAAACATCTGAATTGCTGTATAACAGCTGTATTAGCTACTTCTCAGTAGCTTGTAGTGTAGCTAGCTACCATACTACACCTCTAGTTTGGCTGTAGCTTAGCTACTTTTAATTGTAAGTAGCTTACCGTATTAATTTTTTTTTTTTTTTTTTAAAGTAGCTTCCTCAACACTGTCTCAAGAACGGTCAATTAGCATTCTATCCTAGACATCAACATCTACCTAAAATGTCCCTGCAATCTTGACCACAGAGCTCACTTGTTGATTAAGCCACGAGTCGCCCACTCCTCTCACAACCAATTAGCTATGCGGCCATCTTGTCAAAATACCTTGCTGGGTCCTGGGTCAGGACTTCCCAGCCAGCAATGCTGAGTCAGCAGCCAATCAGGAATCTCTGCTGGGACTGGAGAGCTGCGCTTCCTGTTTTTGTCAGTGCTTGTCAGGGGCCACCTGGCCAGAACTGGCTGGAGGGGGGTCAGTCATCTCAAGGGCTGTCCCCATGAGAGGGGGTCACAGAGGTCGAGGCTTGGAGGAGACGCCACCCGGAGTGACTGGGGCCTCTGAGAGCGTCACACGTAGGAGCCCTAATGTGCTTGGTGACAGCACGCTACAGCCACTGTCTCCTAGGGTCAGCAATGCAGGGGTCAGCTATAAGGTGAGCGAGAACACTGACACAGGCTGGCTGACAATGGCTCCAGACAAACAGGATTTGTCAGAGACATTGCTCTGAATCTCTGTGTCACTAGCTGAGGCAGCTGAGGTTGGCGCCGAATCTCCAATGCTGAAACGTTGGGTATCCACGACAAAGTGAGCGTGAGAGTCATTTGAGAATTCCACGGGTGATACCTTGTGGAACTGGAACAGTGGGGTGGTGAGGTGAGGATGCTCTTGTTGATCACAGAGGACAGAGGGCACTGAGAAAACCAACACTTAAATGATCTTCTTAACTTCACATTTATGTCATTTAGTCACAGAATGACATAGACATAGAAGTCGAAAGAGGATATACATCAACATTTTTCATATTGTTATCTTGAGACCATGGCTTATTTTCTCAACAAGTTTTTTATTTACCCCACTGTTAAGGCTGCAAATGTCTGAGTCTCCATCTCAAGAAATAGACACTGATATGAATATTTACGGCATTGAACATACTGCTGTTTTGACTTGTAACGGTCCATGATTAAAGTAAAACTGGATACGTTTGTTGATGACAATCAGGGACACAGCACCAAATTCTGGGCCCTAAACACAAGCAGTCTCCATGGAAATCTATCCCATAATAAAATAAAATTCCAGACTTTTCAAGGGCCCTCCCCCCACTTGAGGCCCTGTTAAGTCAGTCCCACTTTTCACCACACTATCATGTCCATGATGACAATAATGATATACAGACAAGATATTAAACCTGTTGTGACATCACAAGAGAAAATGAGTTGTGATTTTGAGAGAACAAGAAGAAAACTAACATTGAAGCATGTCCCCTGTTGACCTCTGTAATTTCCTAATTACAGATACAGTTTCTCTGGGGTTAAAGGTCTTGCTCAAGGGCCAAATGCCGTCCTTCAAGGGATTCACACCTCCAGTCTTATGGTCACCAGCCCAGCGGATCAGTCACTCAAACTATTGCAGAACCAACACCACCCGCTTTTCACTCACAACACCACAAACCATTACTTTCGCCACAAAAAGGACTTCATTACAAGCCAGGCACAGAGCAGAGATCCCAAGTGAAGTAAATAACACAGTAATTAGCACAGAACCGAGCAGGAGACAGAATGAGGTGGTGAGCTCGGCAACGGGGCTTTTCCACTGGGCACCTGTGGGGGGGGGAGCACCGTCTCACCAGTCACGGCCTTTCCACTTCAGCTCCCCCCAAAAGGAGAGTCACAATAGCCCGGCCTGTCAACGGGTGGCCTCTCGTAGTGGGACGGCAGTGCCGCGAGCAGGTGCGCCCAGCCCGACTGGGCGGCGGAGAATGGGAATCACTCGTCCTCCGAGCAGCGTGGCCTGGATGAGCGGGCAGGGCAGAGGATGGGCCGGGAACTCTTTCAGAGGGCCGAGGTGAAAGTGGCTACAGCTGGCCGTGCTGAATGGAAGCCGCTACACTCCAGCACCCTCTCTAATTAGCGGCCTCGGGCGCGGTCGGACGAAGATGGCACGCTGGCTATTATGGGAGGCTCGCGGAGGGAGGCGAGGGCAAGGCGAGGACGCTGGGGTCGGAAACGCAGATTCCGATGCTCTAAATAGTAATTAAAAACGCACGTCTTTTGCTCAGAAAGAAAAGAGCCAGCCCGCGCGCTCGACCTCAGAGGGAAGCCATGCGTGTCTGCCCCTGGAGTTTAGAGACAATGGGACTCAATCAGGAGAGGAGGTAACAATTCAAAGTAAAACTCTAACACACTTCAATGGACTGGGATTTTTCAACGTGCTCAAAACAGCGATTATAACAAGACGGCCATTGTGGCTCTGCGGCAGCGGCAGGGAGCAGAGGGGAAGCTTCCGAATAATGCAATTAAATACTGACCACAGGGACCTCTGGGATACTTCAATACACTCGGCGGGGATGAACCCACCAATCGGAGGTTCAAATTCGAGAGCCACACGACAGTGGGGTATTCAATTAAAAGTGTTTTATTAGGAGTAAATGGTGGAAGAACTTCCCCTGCATGAAAGTGGTGGAGGAGCCTATTTCAGCGCTGACGTAGTTTGTGTGGAGCTTATGACACATGGCAGGGCTTTAGTTTAAACTTATCATGTTAACTGTGGTTTGCAGTGTATCTGGCTATTTTGTGTTTTATTTTAACGTAATGGGAGTGACAAAGAGTTTACACACAAGGAAAAGCTAACTGAAATTGAAAAATACAACCAAAGCAAAAAAGTAAAGTATGTAAGCCGAGTTTATTATGGACATTTTATAAATATGTATTAAAATATTTGTAAAAATATTATAAAAATTTGAGCACTACAAACCAAAGTCAAGTTCACCTTGGTTTTTTACTGTAATGGAATGGTAGATCATGCCTTAAAAATAATACATTAAATGTTCATATAGATAGATAGATATTATATATAAAGTGAGCGAGTGATTATTTGCGAACGCAGCACAGCACACAGTGCACCTCAACGATATATGACATCTACATGTGACCCATCTGTGAAGGTGCAGTTGCAGCTGACTGGCAGCGCCCAGGGAACCGTGCTTGGGGACAGTACCTTACTCATGAGTTCCTCAGTGGTACCTTTACCGGTTTGGGATTCAATCATGGGGCATGATCCCTAACAGTATTATACACAGTATACAATATATTATACTACATTACACTTGGCAGACGCTTTTATCCGAAGCGACTTACAGTAGGGTACAACATACAAGCTTAGGGCCGTGGAAGAACTAACAGTGGGTACTAAGTGCTAAGTTCTAAGTGTAGGAGGATGAAGATATCCTCAGTAGGTTAGGACCAGGGTGATCTCAGAGAGGAGGTAAACATACATACTGGCTTCAAACCCTCATTGCATATTATTTTTCAGTTCATACTGCAATAAACTCAGCAAATTCTTCTAACCTCAACCTTATAAGAATCTCTTAAGGAACACCAAGAAAATCATGGCTATAATTATTGATAAACAGCTTGGCCTAAGTCAGACCACAAGTAGTAACACGCACCAAAATCCATCTCACCTGCGCGTGGAGAAACACGGGGAGTGGGGGAAAGTTTATTTCTAACTAACAATGACCTCCAGCGCTCCTAAGCGCTGCAAACAAACAGTGCATTAGCATTAGGAGAACACAGCTGTGGACTTGGGCAACATGAAAGGCAGCAAAGCCCTGGCAAGGCGGTCTGCAGCGTTCAACAGTCAGCAGCCTGGGGAATCGATGGGAGGCAAGCAGTCGGGGCAGGCCAGAGAGAGTCAATGCTGACGGCTCAGTAAGACGCGGAGAGCAGTGAGGAGCTGGACCGCACAGAGCTGCCGGCGGAGGAGCTAGCTGCATGCTAACTATGGCGCTGCACTTCTACATGTGCGGATTTGAGAAATCTCAGGCTGTGCTTTAGATCATATGTAACAGTACATCAGTGTTTCAACATTACACCGTGGCCTGAGGGTAGGAGTGTCCTCAGAGACTCTATCAGAAGGTATCATTTACACGAAATCATACAAGACTTGTATGATTGTGACAAGTGGAACTTGACTGAATATTAAGACTTAACGCTGGTCGTTTATCCCTATTCTAGGCACAAGACTAAATGTCAGGAAAATTTCTTTAGTAATTAGTACTATTGTGCATGAACATCAATTGACAGATTTCATTCTTCTTCTAATTTAATCTGAATTCAAGATCATCTTTAAATGCCTTTCAAGTGAACATGATGCATGAAAGAGTTTGAAAGACTGGTTTGCAGTGCATCTGATTTTTGCACCATCTCACTGCAATCTATATATGTATATATTTATATGTCCTGAGTTTTAATTTACTGAATCCGCAGCACTCTGAAACACAAGCAATCCTGGAATGACTACATACTGGCAGTAATGTCTCCTGAGTAGCGAGTTCTAAGAAATCAACACTCATCTTATGTGATTCTTCCAGTAAATATGACTCATAATGATTTTATTTTAAATCATCCCAGTTTTTTAATTACATGTGTTCCACTGGCAACAATTTCCTTGAAAACCTTTGGATCACGGCAGCAATTTCACTCTTGACAAATATACTTAAGCAATTCATGCCCAAAAGAGATGCACTCTTAGTAAGTAAGTGACAGTGAGTGGTGGAGAGGTCCATTATTCTGTTTCTGTATCAACAAATAACTCTTCCCCCTCAATCGCTCTCACTCTCTCCTTCTCTTCCTCAGTTTTAACTATACAGATATTGAGACAAGTGCACGGCACATGTGAGGAACGCCCCGTGACCCGCCTTCTCCCCAGTATTCCTCCCGCGCCCCCCCCCCAACATTCCCCCACCTTCCCACCGTAGAGCCAAACGCTGAGCGTCCAAGCCAAATAAATGAATTCCGTCAACACACCGACACCCAAAGCAGCCGTGTCGGCACCGTTTCTGCGGCCCTTCGCTACAGATAAGAGCTGACGGGTCAGGAATGCGACTGGTTTCCCAGCGTTCCGAGACTGGCAATCTAGCCATTAACGCAGAATGTGCACATGGACTTGGGCTTTGATCGCGGCCTGGTGAAATATTTATGAAGGCTACATGAGATGGCTGGGGTCCGGGGAGGCGGTGTGGGTGTGATCAGTAGGGGGGCAAGCAGGGCAGAGGGGCAGTCGAGAGTCCTGGGGCGCTGAGAGATGGGCCCTCACATTCCAAAGTGTTGCCAAGACAGTCAGAGATCCACCAGCGGGCATCCAAGTTGGGTGGGAAAAAAATGTACCCCCCAAAAAATGGATGGATCTAATGAAGATGTATATTCCTTTCAATTGGTTATGAATTAAATTTGATGAATAAAAATGGGGTCTCATTCCGCAATATTTTCTTACGTTTTTTCTTAAATTTGTTATTAAGAACGGTAAGACATTCAAATAGTATAATATTATACAACTGTAGAATGGTAGAAATCCAGTAAGCCAATATTTTGCACAAACAAGCATTCAATAATATTTGCATATGAGAGCTCTTGACCGTTTTTAGTGTTTTAAATCTCAAATCTCTAAGAAAATAATGTTGAATGAAGGGGGTAAGGGGGGTTTAAGAACTAATTTCTTCTTAAAAACGGTTGGTGACTGAGGAACATTGTTTCTACATGACCATAAATGCTGAAATCCAAGTTATAGTGAATTTTGTGACTATAAGCTACACTATAAATAAATATTGTATTAACTGCAGCAAAAGGTTGTTCATTTCATGGGGAAATGTACGTCTCCAAGTTTCAGATCAACTTTGGTTCTGTTCCGAGGGAAAAACAGGTTAGTGGGGATTTTCATGATGACGAGCAGCTTCTTCCTCCAAGGCATTCAGTTCCACTCGGTTCCACACAGATAGGATTGGAGAATTTTAACACACTCAAGCATGGGCTAATTAAAAATCCACACTCTGTGTTGTCGGCACAGGAATCAATGTGTTTAATTAATTAATCTATACATCACAGACACGCACGCACCAGACGAGTTCCGACTGGTTTGCTCAGCCAAAAAATTGAAGGGAGGAAATAAGAAAAATGTGCAATGATTTTAAAAGAAAAACACTCAATTCTAACAGCAAAGTTTCTTTTCTAAAACTTTTAGCTAAATGCAAAGTGTTAGAGCTCCACACATAAATGAATCCAAATGCGTTCCAAAATGAAACATACTAATTGCTTTACCACTGGCTGGCTTACTTGTGGTTGAACATTTCCACACAGGCATCCATTCACAAGTCCCACACGCATGCACTTCTGCACTAATTGAATCAGGTTGAAGCGCATTAACGAGGAAACGCCACCACTCGCACTCTTCTTAATGCTGTGCCCTCTGGAATACTTACATGTCAGCCTCCTAGAGAAAAATCGCAAGCCTAAAGCAGCTCTCGGTCCAGAAGTGCTAATTTGTAAACGTGTCGGCATAGTGAGAGAGAATAAAACGGGTTATTAATAATTCCTGTGCCCTTGTTCTCATTAGATATTACGGTGCAGGGCAATATTCAATTATTGATTTCCTGCTCTGCACATGGTGGTCGGTTTATCCAGGATATGAGGAATGGAAAAAAAGGTTGTAAGTTGACACTTGTGATAATGTGCAAGATCAACTTTTGCATTTTTAATACATTCCTCTGGATGAATTAATGGTGGAAATGAACAATAAAGAGAGTGTCATCTTGGAGAAGGCCCTGCTAACGTTGGGCCTGTCAGAAGTAAAAAAGTGAAAGTTCAAATGACATTTTCTGAACCAAAAATAAGCGAAAAGGAGGTCCTGGATTGGCAATAAAGTGAGAGTGAGCATATTAACCTCAGACTCAATTCCTGTCCACTCCAACAGTCCTGAGTCACAGTACTGGCCAGTTGGCTCGTTTGTTTGTTTTGACATTGTGGAAAAAAGGAGTACTTGACCATGACCATCTTCTGTCCCTTTCTCTCTCTTTCTCTCACTCGGCTGTGACCACAGCACAGCCCCCTCTCTTTATCCAGTCCACCCCTCTCTCTTTCTCTGTTATCTAATGCCTGTTGTTTGTCAGCTTCTCTTTTCTCTTTCACGTTTCATTGTTTTTTTCCCCCCACAAGAATCCAATTAGGCTTGATTTGAAATGGGGGTGGTGTGAGAACTTGAGCCATTCATTTTAAGAGATAACTAACCTAATTAAGGCTAGCCTCTTCTCTGAAGTTCCTCAGAATTTGCAAATGTAAAATAAAAATGGAGATGTAGATTAGATTGGATTAGATAGTCTGTGTAAATAAAAGGAGGGAGGACTTTATCTCTAAATGCCACTAAATTGTTTGCCGCTTGCCCTCACGCTTCCCGCCTGTGGTGGAGGAGAAGAGGGAAAGAGGAATATAGACTTTGAGACGTGTGTTGGTGTGAGAGGTAGGGGTGTAAATAGTTGCACCACAATACAATATTATACTGATTGAAAGTCGGAGATGAAAATAAGATTTCAATTTGATCCGATGCCAACAATCAACATGAGACAGTGATTTGCTGATTTAACACAATCACTAATATTCATCTGAATGCACGAAAAAGCAACTTTGACATTTTTATTCCTGATCCATGTCCCATAGTAACCCGTGTTATAAAAGTTGTGACAGCAAAACAATATGTATGGTGTCTGATCGATGTTTTTATTTTGGATCAATGCCATGCACGCACTGATCACTGAAAAAATGTATTAATGTTGACTGATGTATCGTTACAAGCCTAGTGAGGGGTTGAGTAAGGAGAGGGTGGAAAAGTTGGGAAAATGAGAAGAGTGGCTGACCGGGCCACTTGGGCGTGAAAATTGCCTAACAGAAGTGAATGGAGTGCGGTTTGGTTTCCAGCAAGAAGTAAAGCCACGCTGGCTGTTTGCTCCAACGGCCGCCTCTCCAGCAGAGTAAACACCAGCCCCAGGCCTGCTGAGCCCTGTTTACTCCGGACTGCCTCCCTCTCTGGGCCACAGGACCACCCTGCTCCCTCCCGCACACCCTGTAGAGTAAAAACCCCCGACGTGGCCACCCGCCCGGCCGCCTCTGCTCGGGAGACGGAGGAGGCAGACGTCCAGGACCGAACGAAGAGAGTCATACGTGGAGAGAACAGTCCATTCACTTATCCATGCTGAAGCAACTCACTGAGTGTGTGAGTGTGTGTGTGTAGACTAGGGGTTGGGGGCTAGCAGCAGTGCAATGTAAACACAGGCGTCAGTGTTAGCACAGGCATTAGTGTGTGTGATTAAAGACACAGGCGTTCACACAAGCCCTCCTTAGTAAACAGCAGTGGGGCTCACGGACCACTGATTAACCCAGGTTAAGAAAACAGGACTCGAGAACTACTACAACTGTCCTGGCCTAAAAGTCTTGACCTCGGTGCACGAAAAAGTCAGTCAAATGGAGGACCACAGCGCAAGAGAAGCCATGTCCTACATGAAAAAAATGACCAAAAACTGTCCTCTATAACAGTAGGAAGAAAGGAAGAGAGAACAGGAGAAGGCAGGAGCACGTCAGAGCCAGTAAACCCACAGCTCTGCTTCTTTGCCCCCATCATCTCCGCGGAGTGGCTCAGAGCAGGTCGGCTGATGCCGGCCCTGCGTTCAGGTCTAAGGTCACCCTGCTGGCTTGTGTTGCAAGCGGTCGTGAAGGGGGGCGAGATGTCCCAGCGTCTCCGGCCGCTACAGTCAGGGGATCGACCCTCCGTCTCCCAGCCGGCCTTTACGGGCCACTTTTACAAGCACACTGACCCCTCTCATTTAGGCCACTGTCAAATGAATACCATCCACTGCCTCCCAGGCCCAGCCTAGCTGTTACAGTTTACTGCGTGCACACACACAAACTCTGAGACAGACACAGAGCGAGAGAGAGTGAACTTTATTGGCTTATTGTCTTCTTATTTTTGTATTGCGTTGTATGTTTAAGGACAATGGGCCACACTGACCAATATTGTTTTTAGGGGTCCAAGCACAAATGTTCTTACATTTGTTCTTAAGAAAGTTAAGACATTTAAATACCACAGCATTATACAACTACAGATCCGAAGAAAACCCAATAAGATAATGTTTTGCACAAACATTCATGCAGTAAAATGTACATAAGGGTGCTCTTCAGCTGTTGTAGATTCTGTTCTTACCCAGGAACAAATCTTAAATAAGAAAACATTGGTGAACGGCAGAATCTGCCGATTGTCTACTGTTTTATTTAAACTATGTGTATGCGAGCGCTGTGGACCCTGAGTCTTGCCTTTTTGTCTGTCTGTAGAGAAACTTTGGAAGAGAGGGAGAAAGAAGGAGAAAATCCAAACTCATATTAACAGTCAATACTGCACTGTAATCATTTGCTGTACATATGCAATATTTTTGATTATATACACGCAGAATATTCACACTGCAGGGAGAGAGATAAACAGATTAATGTTACGGGACGTAGACTGCAGAAAGAGAAAAAAACACTTTTGTACAATTTTTGGTTAGCGAGGTGCTGGTGGAAAGGAAAAGAGAGCTATGTGAATGTGTGAAGGTCAGAGGTGGCACACACACTCACACACAGCTCCTGTAGTAGAGGGCTGTGTTTTCTATAGGGAGGGGGGGCGCTGTAGCAGGATGCGGACAGCAGGGGGAGCAGCTCCTCTATTGATGGCGTGCCGCGCTGCTGCTGGAGGTTCCAGCCGTGCGGCGGGTGTCCAGGCCGGGCCCATTCAGCGCGTCAGCGGCCTCCGGTGGGGCCCTTTCCTCCCCCACCCCAACACCGCCCCCACCCCTCACGCCACCGCTCTTGGTGGAAATGATGCGCTTTGTTGCTATGCAGGCCACAAAGGACAAGTGGGGCAGGAAATAAAGTTCATTCTATTCCTCCGCCCCGCCATTTTCTCCAATGCCTCCACTCGGAGGACATAGGTGGGAAGTTGGGAAGGGGGCGAGAGCAAGGCAGGGCGTTAGGAACAGAGGTAATTCAATCAGTCCACCATTCAGAGCCAGCACAGAGGGGAAGAAGGGTTACGGCGTGTGGAAAAGCAAAGAGAACTGAGAAGAGCACAGAATTGTGTGTGTCTAGGTGCGTGTGTATTTGGAGAGATTGTGTGTGTGTGTGAGGGTGGCCTGCAGCTGGTAAGGATGTCAGAAGCAGTGAGGGCAGACTTACAGACGTTCAAATGAAACCTGAGACTCTTTTAAGTCTGCGTGATGTCTGTGGCAGTTTCTCAAACAGGAGCTGACAGCGGCCATCTCAGCTTAACGAACACATGTCCCCAATTCCAAATAAACACACCGTTTTTGGAAACACCACTGATTTTCGGTACGAATTATAAAACCGGCAACTGACGTACCTCGTCTAGTAAGAAAAGTGGCTTTTCATTTAATTAAAAGAGAAAGGGAGAGAGGAAAAAAAAAGAAAGCATGTAAATGCGCCGGCCAGGCCGGACGGGGAGACTGGCAGAAAAGGTAATTTCCTTTCATTAACATGTCTGCTCCGGTGAGCGCTCGTTAAACTTAGGGTTCACCGGATCACATTGAGGTGTGGGCGTGAGAGAGAGCGCGAGTGTGTGTGTGTTTCACAAAAACATCTGCTAATGAGAGATTCCTGATGGAAAATTGGCAGCGAGGTAGGAACAGGCACGACTAAAATCTCCAAATTTCTCTGCGTGAGAGGTTACATCTCTTGGCCTGCTTTAAGCCACTCTGTATCGATTTAGAATGTGTGTGTGTGTGTGTGTGTGTTTGGGCTGGGGGGAGGGGATGTGAATGTGTGTGTGGGTGTCTGCGCACACACAGGAGAGTGTGTGTGTGTGTGTGAGTGTGTGTGTTTGCCCATCCCATAATGGTTATGTGAGGGTACTTGTGTCCTTAACGGCCACTCCAGTCAGGAAGTGTTAAAATTGCCAAATGCAGACAATTGGGGCTTCTCAAGACAAAATGGGAGATGAGAAAGAGCTGAGTGGCTGCTTAGGGAGGAGGGGATTTTTAAACAGCGCTCACACACACATACACACACCTAGAAGTGTCATGCTATCGTTGTCTATTGAATCCAATAATTACTAAATAATACACCTCTACCTCGGTAACCAAATGCAAATCTTTTAATTTTTCAATAAAATGAGCATCCTCACAAATTCACTAAAATCTGACAAAATCTCAAGTTGTCCTATATACACAAATACACACACAAATAATCAAACACGTACACACACACACACACACACCTCGTCATCCCCTAGCTAGCCTCTAACCCCAGCCCTTTAACAACAGGAACACGAGGCATTAAAGCAGCTGAGGCAGTTTTTCCAGCGCCTGCAACCATCTTAAACCCACAGCCCCCGGAAGGGGCTTCGCATGTGCTGAAACATCATTACTGCTTTAAATGCTTCAGAAACATCCCTTCTTAGTTAACGCACACTCACACACACACACTCACTACACAGATGTATAGACAAATTGACAACCCTTCCCCATCATCGTCTATGTGAAAATTTAATGCAACTCTTTATAATTATTCAAGATGACAAGACGTGACACGTGCCTATCTTTCGACCTTTGTGAGGTCCGTAAAAATCATAATCACACAATCACACATAATACTACACTACCCTTAACACACACTTGTTCCCCACACGTTTAGTTTTCTAATAAACATCAATATTTTTATGCTATAAAAGCTTAGAAATACCTAAATACCTAAAAACCTGTATACACACACACAGGGCACACACACATGCACACACACACACACACACATCCAAAACCTTGGCAACAAAAAAAAACAAGACATTTAAGATAGCCTGTGTGTTTATATATTCGCATGCACTCCAATGTTCGCTCCAATAGTGGCTGGAGAGGGTTGGAGGCACGTATATTGAATTCCGAGTATAGCGAACGCACACGTACACACAGGTTACCCCCTGACGGACATGAGTCATTTGAGATGGCAGTCAGTAAGTGAGTGAGTGAGTGTGTGTGTGTGTGTGTGTGTGTGTTTGTGTGTGTGAGTGCCCAGTGCGGCCAGCACACTCCCCTCACCTTGACCGCAGCCCACGTCAGCCGAGGGCCACTGCGCTGACCTTGGCCATTAATTTGCTGTGAATCTCGTCTCCCACGGTTTGAGTAGCGCGCGTGTCAGAGCCGATGAAGGTGACACCTTGCGCTGCCCGCCGAGATGATGAAGGCTTTAACTTTACAACTCAAGCATATCAGATGGCAGCTGAGCACGCTCTCGCGCAACTCGCACAGGAGAGCGGAACGAACCCGCTTCATTTACTCAGCCTCATTTTCATGCTAGGTTTTTTGAAATACTTGGGAAAGGCTGAATTGCGTCATAACGGGGTGCGAAGGGAAGCCTCGCTTGCACCGATTCGGGCGGCGGTATAGCCAACGCCAATGCCGCGTCGGCCTTGCTAGGGCCAAACCGCGGATGGGGCGGCTAATTACAGAGAGCTGGGCCTTAAAAGCAGAGCGGAGTGGGAAAACACCGGTTGTGAGTTGCAGATCCTGTTTAGAGAGCTCTGACCGTTTAGCAAGAGTCACTCTGCTGACCCTGACTGCAGAATCACACACACAAAACACACAACACTAGAGGGAGGAGCTGCGTCCGCTGAGTGGGTTATCAGTGGTTAAACAGCGTGGTGTTAGCCATCCGTCATGAGTACATTCATAGGTCAAGGGTGAATAAATTAGGACAAGAACATAAGGTGTGAACGGTAAATATACATTAATAAGTAAGAATAAATTAAAACATTTTTGAAACTAGCATGGAAGTTTATACTTTAGTGCAACATATGATTTTAATGTTGAATGCATTCAAAATCCACATTTAACCATATTTGGCTTATTTAATATTACTAATACATGGGGACAAAAGCTAACACCAAAAATATATGAAAGCATTTATTTAAAAAGTACTATATTAATCAAAATAAATAAAATGCAAATATATTAGAAGTTAGTAAACAAAAACACTATCTTATAATCTCCAAAACTAATCAACCTTAAGTCCAACTCTTACTAATAAAAAACAACGAAAGTTGCTGTGTTTTTCTCCTGCCCGGCAGGTTAACCGCTCAGATGCAAAAAAAACCCCAAGTGCACGAAAAGCCTCAGGCGAGCGATGTTGTGACATTTGACAAATTAAGCACAATTAAAAGTCCAGGCTCTCCCAAATGTCACTCACTTTCCCCTTCACGGGCCTCTGTTTACCACAAACAAACCAGAGGGTTGAGAGGAGGGGGTCGGAGCGGCGGCCCCTCGCACTACGAACAGGTGTTTCGCAGCCAAATAGCCGTGAAGTAACAAGCTCTCTGGCGCGTGTGTGTGTGTGCACTGGTGTGCGTGTGCGTGGGTGTTTTAGTAAAGGCACGACATGTCCGATAACACTTGTGCACCCCTGAAATGCTGTAGAGGGAATAAGCACTCCCCCCACCCCCCACCCCCTCTCCCCTTTCCTCACTCCCCTCACCTTTTCCTCAGTTTCCATTCAGCGTGGCCTCTTACCATAAGAAAGGGAACCTGTAGCACTAATCCCCGCAAATCTGCCCCGCTTTCTTGGCCCTACCTCGGGGCCATGCGGCACGAGAGAGCGCTTCATTTGCATGCCTAAACTGTACAAACTGTGAATGGGCTCCTTTTAGTTGTAAATGTCATTACATCTCCATTTCCAGGGGAGAGCGGGAGGCTTAAAAGCTTCCACTCACATTCATGACCGTCTCTTCCAGCACAGGGTACAATGGCGGGCCGCAGGGCCAATGCCACCCCCCCGCCCCCAAGCTAAAAGGTCACCTTATCACCTGCATCCACTTGCGATTTGCACTGGAAATGGATGATAGAGTTTTGACTCCACAGTCAAATACACACCAAGACAAACACACCACACCACACACACACACACACACACACAGACAGATAGACAGGAGTGGCATTGAGCTACTGTAATCCTCACGCTCCTGCTCTAAAAATATCCACAAATTAACCGCATAAGGTTTGGATAGCTTAGAGGTTAAGAGGTTGGTCCAGGAGAGTGGATCAGGTGGCGGGACACGCCAGCCTGTCACGCAAACGTTGCATTGCAAATCGTCTGTGATTTATTTTATGTTGTATTTTTGGCACTTTTAAATCAATGATGCCTACTCATCAACCGCTTAATTATCTTAATAAATACTATTGTCAAGACATGATTTGTTGAAATATTTCACATTTCAGAATTGAATGAATGTGTCAAAAGGTACCTAAATTAATTAATTAAATAAATTTACATCCTAATATGCTAATAGCCTTTGTGCCTTGGAGATGCTGAGGTACTTAGAAACTTTATGCTTGGATTCGTTAAATGCCGTAAATCAGGGACGAGAGCGAAAAATCAAACGATCCCACACACCACCAAGAGCAAGCATTCATCTCGCGGGAAGTCCGACTAGCCAAAGCGGGCATATGGCAGCCATTAAAGCGAAGCGGCATTGGAGCCGGCTCCAGCCATTAAAGAGGGAAAAAAACCACACACGCTATTGCTGCTTCATCATGTCACTTTAGCAGATCTAATTGGCTCCTTTCCGTCCGTGTTTCACAGCAACGCCGAAGCTCGCTAAGCAGCCGGCCTCTTTCATCTCGGCCGAATTACATTAGCGCAGCTGTGTTCGACAGAGGCCGCAACACGGCGCTACGGCTAACAACACTCCCGATGATTAGAAAAGCAATAAATCCCAGCTTTCATAGGCTGCCTACCAGCATATTGAGGCATATTGTCTTATTCTTTGTTTTCTGTAAGTCCCGCCCAGAATAGTTGTCGTTTAGTCACCGGTGAAGTCTGATTGAAAATTTTCTAAAAAGACATGCTGAACACAAACGTGGCTTAAGAGGAATGAAAGCCAATGGAGCATGCAGATGAATATCATTTTTTCCCCTTGTCCTTTACTGGTCAGTCGTTCCTCTGTCTTCCGTCGATATCCAGCGTCTACGGAGTGGCCACTACGCATTGATATTCCCGGCCAGTACAGGCATTCGTGCCCTTACCCACGATGCCCCGGCCACATTTAGATCAAAGGCAACTTTCTTCCAAACCTAACTGATTGCGGCCCTTTCGCTCTGCATTTGTATGCTCGTGGCGTGCTGGCGAGAACAACGTTCAAAGGGCCGCTTACAGTAGCTCGCGTGCAACCGCATCCTAACCCCCGAGACGGCGTCCGCACCCTGGCAGACCTGCAGTGCCCGCTTTAAAACTCTATTCAAATCGCGCCTCTCGCCCTTCGGCGCGGCACTAGCGGCTAATTATTTTTGACCCGTTTCTTAGAGGCTAAAGCCGCCGTCGTCGCCACTGCGGCCGGCTAGTCGTTCAGTGGCGGCGTAGTGCTAATCCACGGCTAAGTCCTCGCTCTGTCATCGCATTCATGTCGGCTCCCTCCTTCCCCCAGATTTCTATGTGGTGTAGCGGCTTGGCGGAGATGAGTCCTCTTTTGGTGAGTGTGAGTGTGTGTGCGTGTACACAGATTTCGCTAGCGCCGAATCAGGCCAAAAGGGAAAAAAAAAAGATGAACTTATTGAGGTCTCTATTGCCATGGCAACGTGGAATAGTTTTGATGATGCTCCCTTCACAGTCAATGGGGTTGCAGTGTATCACGGAGCAGATTGCTGTTTCGTGGCTTGTTACTAAGGGGGCCTATTTAATGCATATACTGCTGAGCTACGAGCGCACAGATGGCTGACTCCTCTCGCATCACCACCAGTGAAAAAAAAAACTCCCGTCCACATTCTGCAGGGTGTGTGTGTGTGTGCTGGTGGGGCAGGTGGGGGGTGGCAGGGGGCAGTTTGCTACATCGATTCCGAAAGGGAGGCGGGGTACAGAGGGTTGATGTACAGTCTTTAACAATGAACAAAAATCAACAACAATGAAAAACCAGCTTTGAGGGAACAGATGAGGCCAAAAAAAAGACAATTGTGCCTAACTATGAATAAAAGTCAGTGGGGCATATAAATACAGCCAGCTTTTGTTCATTATTCACCCCAATTTTAAAGGGTTTGCAGGTTTTCTTTGAAAGTGGAATCAGGTAAAACTGAAAAGACAGAATCACTGCACGGCGGCCGGCGCAGTGTGAGAGAAAGCAAAGGACAAACAGATTTCTTGCGATAACGACAGGTAAGATTGTGACCCATAAATGAACAATGACGACTCATTAAGTGTCCCTCCTTATTCGATACAGCACGATTTGTTTTCCCGTCATGCTTTAGTAGTTGATAATGCACGTCGTAAGAGGCTGTGATCACCGCAGTAGAAATACATGCAGGTAGAGGCGCCGCTCCGTCCGACTGCATCACTGTGGAAAGCTGTCCAGCCGAAATCATCCTCACTTACGCGCGTCGTGTCGCCGTGCACGGATATTTGCTTAAAATCTTAATCGAATCACATTTTTCGAATACTGTGAGATCAGGAAGAGCGGGGAAAAATCCCTCACCTTTTGGATAAACATCAAGCTCATTAACATGCTAATTTTCCCAGCAGGCATACAAAAAGTTGCACATTCCTCCCCTCCCCAAAAAGAAAAAAAAACAGTTCTCAGCGTACAAAAGGATTTAATTACGCTTCACAACGCGTAACCATCACGGCCCACCGGCGGCACGAAGAGGCGGTGCACGCGTGCATGCTAGCGCACAGCGTGGGTAAAAAAAAAAAAAAAAGGAAGGAAAAAAAGGCCGCTCTCGCTAAAACCTGCTCCTGTTGGCGTGAGCCTACGCCCGTGTTTAACATGCCTGCCACAGTTGTTCTTACATGTGCCTGAAGATAGTGTTGACCCCATGGCAACGCCACAGCCCCGCTCCTGTCGCTCGGGCCCATCCCCTCGACAGGAATCGTGCACAAACACAAGAGCACGTGCACACACACAGTCACACACACACACACACACACACAGTGAGCCGGGCCTATCCCCTCGACGCTGAAGGACGCGGCAGACAGGTGAGCGTAAACAATTCATCACCACGGTGACACCTCCGCATCTGCCAGTCCCAACATGGCCAGAGAAGCCGTCAGTCACGCTGGCCGTCCCACCTCCACTCAGCCGGGCAGGAGCCTCAACAGATGTTGCCTTTTAGGGAAGCGCAGCGGCCGCGGCTTCGCACCTGAAGGAGACGGTGCTGGTTGGACCTGCTATGGTAATTGTGCCGTTAAATAAATATTCATGATGCAATGTACTGTCATGGAAAGTTCTGAATAAGGTGATGCTACAAAAGGTACTAAGAAGGAACGCGATGACAGGCAGAACTGGGGAATTGTGGTTGGTGGTGGTGGTGGTAGTGGTGGTCGAGTGCTAGGACACTCAGCTATGGAAAAAGGGTCAAATCTGGCTCTATCCTTCGGACGTTGCTCTTAATATTTCCGTTTCAGTTGGGGCAGCTGGTAGCATAACGCTTAGGGTGTTTGCGCTGTGATCAGATGGTTGCCAGTTTGAATCCCGGACCGGTACAGGAACCACGGAGGTACTCATTAGCAAGGTAACCTCCCCAAGCACTGCTCCCCATGTCAGCTGCCCACTGCACTGCTTCTTCACGGATGGGTCAAAAGTTCACATTTTGTTGTGGTGCTCTGTTTACTGTGCTGTGGTGTGTTCACAATGACAAAATAATCACTGTGGCATGATACAAACAATTGAGCCAGTTCATAGCCTTTAACCGACCTGTCATGGCACTGCTTGATGACCAAAAGTGAGATTAAACTGTGTTAACTGCACCACTGCTTTTTGATCGGTCGAAATGTGGATGTGAGGATAGATGGAACTACGCTGTTTGTGAGTTTAAGGGAGAAAAACACAATTGAGATGCAAACCAGTAACAACAGTTCGCACAGCTTCGCACCTCCCAAACGCTGTGAGAAATGTGAAGGTGTGTGAGGACACTGCTAACAAGTTACCTGCACTGCTTATTCATTCATTCATTCATTCATTCATTCATTCATTCATTATCTGAACCGCTTAATCCCTATTGAGGTCGCAGGGACCTAAAGGGGAAAGGCAGGGACCAACCCTGGGCAGGCGCCAATACACCGCAGGGCACACACATCCACACAATCACACTCTCATTCACACCTTATAGTGTCGTCAGTTAATCTATATTGCATGCTTTTGGACTAGGGATGGGAATCGATAAGAAATTATTGATGTTAATACCATTATCGATTCTTCTTATCAATCCGATTCCTGATTGATTCCATTATCGATTCCTAAATGGTATAAAATGAATATTTTTTAACTGATCATAATTTTGTGGACCGGTAATAAGACCTGCTACATATTTACATTAAAAAAAAGTAGTCATAGGCCATTGTTTTAGCTTGGAAAGCAGCTGTTTTATTAGATGTGTGAATCACTTGTATTTACTACATTTGTGAATTGTGATTTAATTGATCAAGCATTGGTATCGGGACTGAAAAAGTTCGATTGGTGCATCTCTAATTGCTATATTTAAATCTCGGTGTGTAGCTCACATACATTTTTTTCACATGCAACCTGCCTATCGTAGTAATCACGGTTATGGCAAAGTAAAAGGATCCAGCAAATTTCCACTGTCTCCTGGCGCGATGGGGCTCCGTTTGCAGCACGACCCACTCAATCTACCGGCAGTCGTTCTCGGAGAAGCGGTATTTCTTCTTCACCTCGCTGCGTTTCTGCTCCAGCATTCGCTTCCTGATGCTCTCCGTCCCGGACTCGAGCGCATCGAAAACCGCGGCTCCGACGAGCAGGTAGGAAAACATGCAGAGGATGAGAGACAAGGTCCACACGTTCTGCCTTTTCATCTTGCGCACGAACGCGGCGACTCTGGAGTCCGCACGCTCAAATAGAGCGTCCACCGTGCTCGAGACACTGGAAGTGGAAACAGGTGGCACGGTACACTTAAGCGCCAGGGCCGTAGGTATAAATAAATAAATAGACAACACCAAAAAACGTTCACGACCTGTCAAAAACAAAGCACTGTTCATCAAGGATTTCTCCCACGAGCTTGCATTCGAGCGCTGAGAATCGAACACACGCCATTCTTGAATTTTAATGCTGTGTTGAGACCTTAAACGTTTTTAACATGTTGCTGGTGTTAGCACCCTTGCAAATTAAAATGGCACTACAATGGTTACAAAGAACGCAACTGTTGTTTTTTTTTTTTTGGTAAAATGCAACCACGCCTTCTCCGCTCCATGATAATTCGAGTCGCGGAGTGTGATGTCATGTTCCTGCGACGCAGGAAAAAGTCCAAAAGAATCGTTAGAGGAACCGATAACATCTGGAGGCCAATGATTCCAGTGCTTTGCAAAATTAGAACCGGTTCTAAAACAGAACCGGGTTTCGATTCCCATCCCTATTTTGGACTGTGAGAGGAAACTGGAGCAGCTGGAGAAAAACCCGTGCAGACACGGGGAGAGCATGCAAACTCCACACAGAAAGGCCCTATTGCTGACCCCGGGATGGAACCCAGGACCTTCTCGCTGTGAGGCAGCAGCGTTAACTGCTGTGCCACCGTGCCGCCCATGGTGGTTTTTCATCAAGGCCAAAAAGAAAAAATACAAATCTCGATCACAATAACAAAAGCGTCTCTGAATCTGACTGAGAAATGTAACTCTCTCTCTGGTTTTACAAATCAAAGTGTTCTTCGACTTTTATGCCATTGCATTACAGTGTATGTACAGCGTGGTTCTTGCATACCTATGGAAAAGCACCATAAGTCGATCTGCATGTTGGGTCAGGAGGTCTGAAACCACAAAGCCATCCATCTGCGTACACTGTGAAGCCACAGGAACGGCTCTCAATTACAAGTGTCACCCCACCACGGCTGGCTTTGTCGTTATAAAAGACTCGAGTCCGGCGTGAAAGCACCTAGCAGGCCAGGGTTGGGACGGGGTGCCGTTTTCATACGAATGAGGCCGGCCAACAGGTGACGACTGTCAACCCCTCCGGTGGCCTGTTGTCACACGGGACAAGGACAATATGAAGTGGAGATGTTCCACACGGCCGAATGCCCTCTCGAGCCGAGGCGAGATCGTGTGTGCAATCCATCACTCAAGACTTAACAATAAAGCAGGGCCAGAGAGCACAGCATGCTGATAGTGACACATACACACCATACATAGTGATACACATACAGACACACACTTTCATGCTCAGCTTTCACAGACACACACAATTCCACCGATAGCACGCAGCATATAATCAAAGCTAATCCTGACATACAGCCTCCACCGCTGTTGCCAGAACGATGCTCGGTACGACATGCTGCAACGTCCTGGACGGCGTGAAATTTAATAGATGCCTTCACCGACAGCAATGCGCTGGCAGGTAAGACCTGAAGCAGAGTCACCTGCGCCGGAGCCCCGCGGCTCACGAGAGGGACCCGAGAGCAAACACTCCCGGGGATCCGAAATAACAATGCTGGGGTCCTGGGGAGCCACAAAGCCCAGCGGGCCCTTTGTTGCTCCAGGAGGGCCTGCATGACAATCCTCAGGCTGACAGGTAGCGTGGGGTGGGGTGAGCTGGTGGGGGCTACTGAGACAGGGGCGCATTGTTCCTCTCCCTGTGTGCAAGGTGCACCTCCTTCCACTCCGACAGGAAACACAGACCCTGGCTAAGAATGAGGCGGGCAGGCCGGAGGCTTTTTTTTCTTTCTTTCCCCAAGCTAAATTAGCAGTAAAAAGAAGAGCGGAGCTTACCTGTTGTGGTGAGGGGGCGGAGAGTGGAGAGAGGGAGAGAGGGAGAGAGAGAGCGAGAGGGAGGGAGAGAGCGCGAGCTGCTGTTTGAATTAACCTGCCATTTTCATACTCTTTAAAAGGCAATAATTATGTGAGCAGCTGGAAACTTTTGGGGCTAGAATTAAAAGCTAAAAGCATAGTTTCTATTTGATTTTTGTTTGTTCTGCCGTGAATGGCCATCAGCTAGGCAGCTGAGAGCTGTTTTATTCCTTCCTTCTCCTCCTCCTCCTCCTCCTCCTTCTTCCTTTCACAATTGCTGGGGGATTTTATTCTTTTCGGCACATTTTTTTCCCTTTATTTCTGACGTCCCTCTTTTTTTCTTCTTATCTAACACGTACAAATTGAAGCAAAAGCGGACGCATGTAAATGTTGTGACATACGGAAGAGGCCTGCGAGTAAACAAAAGTAGGTGAGAATTGGGAAGGGTAGGGGAAATTCCCCTCAGGTGGCAGAGGTAAATATACCCCCTCTCCCCCGTCTGAGGATCGGCCCCCGTTTTCGGCAGGGCTCGGCGAGAGAGCAATCGCGCTGGCGCTAGGTGGGGTGTGTGGGGGGAGAAGGCGGAGCCGGCCTGGATGGCGAGAGTCTGATTATTAGCGTAAAAGCCGGAGATAACAAGGTAACGGCAACGGGCAGGCGGCACAATGGAGCCTCTATTACCTGGATGCTGGCTGTTATTTACAGCCGTGGCGCATCTTTTTTCCCCTGCCTTTGCTCGAGGACAATGGACGAAAATTGGCTTTTCTTGCCTTCAGTATTTCCGTGGCTAAGTAGGCTAAGCTGTCCGGTCAAGGCCAAGTTCGAACTGCCAACCAGGGCACAGAATAGAGGGTACGGCAAAACATAAACACATACAAACACCTGTCTTAAGATCAGATTGCGGTCAACACATACGCAAGACTGAAGCACCAGTGCAGAATCCTTACTCAAAAACCCATCCAAACACACACATATATAACACAATTAACCCTAATAGGGCCGCCTAAAGACCTGACTCGTGCACACAATTGTGTGCTACGCAATTGCTTTTGAACTAGTTTGACACGCAAGCATTTACATTAACGGCCTTTGACGCTCTTATCCAGAACGACTTCCATTTCCTAATTACAGGGCAAATCTCCCAGGAGCAACTTAAGGTTAATGGTCTTGCTCAGGGGCTCACAGTTGACAGTGCTGCAGGTAACACAGGCCTGAATTTGAACCTATGACCTCTTGGTCCTTAGGTGAGTATACTACTAGACCACCATTACTCCAGCACACACACACACACACACACAGTGGAGAAAGTCAGATCAGGCTAAGTTACATGGCAACACAATTTGGTTGCAGCCCCTCATTCGTCTTGCATGTGGGAGAGGACTTTTCTCTTTCATTAACTGAATAATTCTTTAATCCAGCGGCCCTGTGCATTTTCCACTGGTGAATACTTTCCACAGCATTAATGGTTTGATAAATCCTTTTTGCCCGTCCCAGCCAGCTTTTCCTCACATTTGGCAGAATGCTAATCTCCTTTCTCAGGAATGTGTACGCAAAGGGTGCATAAAATTAAGGCTAAATCAAGTAGGAACAATTAGAAAGGTCTTAAGCTTAAGCTGCGATCTAAATTAAAACATTGCAAAAATATACACCTGCGTTTCTATAAAGCCCACGTTCCAGCAGAATGCAAAGTCTAAGTGAGGTTAATAGCCATTGCCTCTAGAACATTCCATACTTGCTGAAGCACACACTTGCACACAGCTTCGTGAAGTTTCCCTTACATTTAAGAACCCCTCAATACAAATATTCTGAGCTTACCAGGCATTCAAATCTGTGCGTAGACATACACGCAACAAAACACAGTGTGCTGGGTAAGCAGACTTGCTTCTCTCCATTCCTCTCAGTCATGGCATTAAACCAATTAGAGCACTACTCAAGCTTGCTGGAGGCACCATCACTTGAGGTCTAACCTGCTTTCCCCCTTTTCTGTGCCTCAGCGCCGGTCTTGGCTAAATTACCACACAGTAGAGGTATTTCACCCCACACTTAATCCACAAGCCTGCGGCCTCATTAATTTACTCCCGTCCCCATCCACCACAGCCGCGGTCACTGCCAGTGGCAGCCGTATTCGCCGGGCAACCGGGATTAGCGCGACAACTGCCGCGCCGGGTTTGTTTAAACAATCTATTAACATCGCACAGCTCCTCTTCTTGGGCCGGTTTGACCTGTCGGCATCCCTGTGCTTCAGCAGGCTGAAGTGGTGCAGCCCTGTAGGAGCAGACGATGTTGGTGGCTCTACTGTACTGACTTCATTACATTGCAGAGACTCGTCATGAAAAGACACCATGTCAGAAAGCTGAATTTCTCTGGACACTCCAAAAAAGGTATTCATCGGCTGGCCTGCGGTTATTTGATAGGCTCCTCTTTGGAGTGTCTAGAGAATCGTCTGAAATGTCTGGCAGTCTGTGTTTGGTGTAGTTGGGTGGAGTGATGTGACTCTCTAGGAGCAGGCGATGTTGGTGGCTCTTCTGCTCGTTACACTGAGCAGATTTGTGGAGACAAGCCCAAGTGCAGAAAGCATAATTTCTCTAGAGAAACCAAAGAGGTGCACATCAAACGGTCAGTTGGCCACTGGTCAGTTGATTTGCAGGACAGTGTCAATAAAGACAAAAGAGTGGTAGTGAAAGTTGTTATTGGGCACACTAGTCGTGTAACAATAGAAGCCAAAAACGGGATTCCAACCTTAGGATAAGATCTGATTACCCAGTATTAAGATAATTATTAAAATGTATATTTTATAGACTCCAGGTTTGTTTTTATGGAGCACATTTTGTCAAAAAATCTGCATATTAAAGTTACTGTATATTGATCATACATGAAAATACAGGATTTGCAGATACTCAAACAGAGTAAATTTGATTTCGTATTTACAAGGACAGTCTCCCTGGAGCAACTTGGCGTTGCTCAATGACTCTGTGGTTTTAAGTCTCTCCTGGGATTTGAACTCAAGTCTTATGCCCATTCCACTTGCACACTTCCGGCGGCGCCACAAGCAGGCAACGGCTAACAGCACTCCAGCGAAACCAGTGTTTATACTGTATTTTTGTTCATCTTGTCAAAACTATGTTTTGTAATGCCTTATTTGTTCCTTGTACCTTGTTCTTTGTTGTTTGCACTGTTAAAACTGGAGCCACATCATTTCTTCTCTCTGTATACTTGTACAATATAACAATGTTTACTTTGACATTATCCTAGCATTTCAGTCATGCAGACTACTGCACCACCATGATTATGTCATGTACTGGGGCATTCTGTAATTTGCCCGTTCTGTCCTTGTAATAACCAAAAAAAAAACACTTTCAAGACTGTTGAAAGCCATTCCTTATTCTTCTTCCTTCAGCTTCTCCCGTTAAGGGTTGCCACCGCAGATCAACTGCCTTGTTGTCTGCATAATAATTATGAATTATTGCAGTTTGGAATCTCATTCATTTCACTTGCTATTTGGTCACCATAAATATGATTTGTGCCAATGGATCCCTATTAAGTTTAATTCACTATAAGTCACACTATTGACTTTGAGAGAAGGCAATGCGTATCAAAAGTACAAGTCATTAGAAGCTACATACAGCTATACACCACGGATCTTATAAACATGACATGTCTGGTTCTAAAAAAGAAACAGCATGAGGCCCCGACTAGATTTGCACGGTGTAGGTAGGGAGAAAAAAACTGAAACGTACAGCACAGGCAGGCAGAGGACATCGGAGCATCGATCCAACCCCAGCATGGGAGAGGAACACACCCCGTCTAATCAGAGTTGGGGCCTAGAGCCTCCGGCTGCCCAGAGGTCCCTCTCAGATAAGCCTTTCCTCCAGCACCACTGGCTGTGATGAGGGAGAGAGGGACGGGCCTGAGGGCCTTGGCACGGAGCAGAGCCAGGCCAGATCTCAAAGAACTCATTATTCCCCTACCTGCTAGACCTCCGCTGGAGCAGGTCGAATCCAAACCCGTCCTTATGGGGAACAGGTACCCGGAACAGGGAACACTGCGGTGAACCAGAGAGATCTGATTGTTTGGAGGGGTGGAAACACAGTTTGATACTCCTGGTACCGAGCCAAAGCCCTGAGCCTTCAAGCACATTTGGCTTTTTTATAAATTATTTTGGACACGGCTAATTGTTCTCTCTCCACCTTTGATGACCCTTGTGTTTTTTCCTCTTTTCCTCCATGTGTGCAAATGAAGTTTTCACCCAGGCAATCACACCTTTAATTAAATTAAAACAAGGGTGCTAAAGCTGTTGACTGTCAACGTGGAAGAGGACAGGGACGGAGGGGGAGAAACAAGGGGGACAGAATGCAATGAATATCAATGTGTGATGAGTGAGTGAGCTCCCCCAGCTGTCAGCCAAATGAATGTGAATATTCAGTTCTTTCCCCTCCACTTAACTTCCATTTAGCTCTGATAACATTTTATTAGCTTTTTTTCCCCCTGGTGTGCCTAAATGATAAGCGATCTGCTGAAAAACAGCTTCGCATTTGTGTTTATTCCCGAAATTTACGCTGCCTTTCTTGTCACGCTTTTAATTTTTTTTCCAGACCCATAATTTTTCCCCTTCTTTATTTCTGTTACGCCCTCATGCATGGCACAAATCGAACGTGTGCTTTAATTCGCAGCTTTTCCATAAGCAGGACTCGCCATGCTCAGAGGAACAGGATGTTTTGGGGCCTTCCACGGAAACGCGCAGGGTGCGTCGGATGCAAAAATCCAAGCAAATCTTGGATCCAAAATTCCAAGTCAGACATATTCTCGGAAGTGTCATAATGCAGCCGGGCAGTGATGTTTCTATAGAGTGATAATAAAGTCATCCATCAAGTACCAGGAAAAGTTTGAAGGCGGAAGAACGGATTTCCCCTAGACTCCCCTTCCCTTCCTTGCCCCTCTCTCTCTGTCTTTCCCTTTCTTTCCTCAGTCTCCTTCGCTCCAGCAGACTAATGTCAACACATCTTCCTCATGTCAAGACAGATTGGTGCGCCGGACTGATGCTAGGCCCTGAGCTTCAATCATTACTCTCCCATGCCCTGCTCTACGTATTGATTTGGATGAAAACAACTTGCTAATCCCAATAAACACCATGTCAGCAAGCCATTCAAGCTAACAGAAATATTAGCCCAGCATGATCCGCCGGCCAGGCGAGCCCGGGGTCCCCTGGAGTTCCTGCCCTGTTAGGGGAGGGCTGATTGGCGAGTGATGCGGGCTGGCGATGGATCACCCACAACCCTGCACTTCGGTGCCAACCGAGAGGGCAAATGTGAACTTTTCGACTTACCCAAAACAGCCAGAGCCGGAGGAGACTACATTAGTCAACTACATTCAATGAACCTCCATGCAACAGACTGGCACGGCACATCGGCATGACCTATAAACGCCCCGATCTGACATTATGGGGCAACATTTGTGCCCCGTACAGCCAATTCATACAGCGTTAATGTGGGGTTAGGATATAACCCTCCTCCTCCTTCCACCATCGTCACCGCGCCTCCCAGAGGACCTGGTGGCCTACGGGCGAACCCGGGGCAGGGTCCGGTGCAATGCGGCGGGGGAGCGTGTCAGCTCGGGGGGTATCTCGATCGCCCCAGCATGGCACGGGGCAGGTGAGTCTCAGCACAGCGTGGGTGGGAGGGCGGCCGTGTCGCTCTTAAGGTCATGCTAATTGCCACACTCCACCGCCGCGCCGGCGCTTAGCCGCGCGGCCCCTGTTCTGAGCGAGGGCCAGGTGTCGGTGCCCTTTAAACCTTTAATTAAATATCACCGCAAAAGGTTAACTCAGGGAGCCAGGTATTCCAGGCCTCTAACTGAACGCTGCCCGTAAGAACCGAAAAGGAAAAGATGGAACAAAGAGGTATATAAATCTCTGCCTATCTCTCTCTCTCTCTCTATCTATAGATATACATACACTTACCCAGGGATCATAACATTTTTCCAGATACGCACAAGAACTATTTTCACATCTCGCTGCAATTTTTTGACATATTTGACAGATTTCAATTACCTTCACATTAAAAGCAGCTTGGAATATATTACCTTAAGTGTAAAATGTGACCTCGTGTAAAAGTCCCTCTCATATATGTAAAGAATCAGAGTCAGTCTCTTAAATAACCTGATGTCTCATTATCATCATTTAAGATGTTAGTAGGAAAAAAACACATTAAAAACAATTTGATAAACTAAAAGCACAGGAATATTCAAATTTGGCAGAAAAGAAGCCTTGCTGTTTTTCTAAACAATAAAAAGTGAATTAACCAGCAGTAAATTTCAAGAAGCCTCATTTTCTCACAAAGATGGTAATTATGTGCATGAAGGGACAAAAAATAACTGATCGCATTAAAACTAAGTGCCAGGTAACAGGGCCAAGAAGCTTCACTCTCTTTCTCTCTTTCTTTTTTCTCAACTCCGTTCTAGGCGAAGTCATTCGCTCTGGAAATATTTGGACATTTTAGGAAAACAGGGTTCAGGCCAAAAGCAGAGCTGCGCTGTGAGACTGGGCAAACGCCGGCCCGGGGAATTTTATAGTGTCTGCTCTTACTGCACAGAGAAGGGAGCACAGCTGGGGAAAGGGAGCATGTATGATTGGTGTGACACCAGGTCCCAGCACACAATTAACATAAATGACCCTAATTAACATCCGGACAGTGTGACCATTTCCTCCAGCTTGGTGGCAGTGCCAAAAACCGAAAAAAAAAAAAAAATAGAGAGTTGATTTAGGCTCCCTAAAGTCTTACACTGCCAACGCTGCATACAAGCAAATAAAGCAAAACAAGTGCATTACACGCTGAATTTTACACATCTAGTTTTTGTGTAGCTGCTTATAAATGCAAAATGAAAAATTCATCCATTTTTAAGAATGTTCAAAGATCTTCTTAAAAAGGCTCATTCAGTCCTTGCTATGTCTCTCTCCGCAGCTCCACTCTGGACATTTCAATCCCCCACTTCCACCCCCAATTTAATATTCATCCAGAGTGTGGAAGCCTCATGCCCAGCCAAAATTTCATACCATATTTCAGCACGGCAGCATAATCTCACTTAACACAAGAGCGGGTCCTCCCTCTCATGCGCCGCGTGGCCCCCCGCCGAGTTTTTGTTGTTTCCTGTTTTGTTAAATAATTAATTCCTCCCTGCAATTCCCTCCATAATCTATAAGCCCGCCATATGCAGGAGGCAGCGCACTGGCGCCATAGTGGCTCTGCCACAATAACGGAATTGTCCGTGGACAAAGCTGTGCCAAAGAAAAGTTACATGTGGGATCTTTTTTTAATATATAAATTGCTACGGCTACTATGGTAGCGCAGGGAATATATTGTCCATTTTAGTTTTTTTGTTCTTGCAGAGTCCCCACCCCCATTTTTATTTTTTTTTAGGGGACACCTGGTGATGGAAGCTCTTTTGTGGCTAGGCGGCTGTGAGCCTGACAACCGAGCCGCTCTTTGGGCTTGAACGTCCGACGCTCCCCGTTCAGCCGTCGGACCTGGGCTCCTCCGGCTCTGTTGTTTTCTTTTGAGAGTCTGTGTTTGCCTTCGCTCTCCCCCTCTCCTCCACTGCAGGCTGGGGCAGGGGCTGAGTCGCTTCCCCGTGGTGAGGCCTGAATCCAGGAGCCACCTGCAGCAGCCACCACCAGCGCAGCCGGGCGCCGCCAGCCCCCTTTGATATGGCGGCTCGGGCAGGACGGGCCGGGGTCGGGTTTATGCCCGCGCGCGCCCGCCGCACGGCCCACCGGCTAATGCGGGATATCAAACGACTGGCGCTCGCTCTGTTTCGCCGGCTTTTTTTTGTCTCATTCTCTCTCAGCTCTTTCCCCTCTCTTTTTTTTTCTTTTTTTTGGAGGGGGTGGGGGTTGCTTTCGAGCTAAGCCTTAAGTCTGCGACGCAGCTGAGCGCCTAGGCTTTTCAGACGCGCAGCTTGGGCTCTGTGGCCCAGGCGGTTGCCTTCATGCTCCTCCGGCTTTTGTTAGAGGGAGCCTAGCCAAATAGGACCAGACCGCCATCTTTGAGAGAAGACCGAGAATGTTAACACAGGCTTACCTTCATTCGCGCCCCGAAACAGCCGAATTTTGGATACTTATTCCATTCTAGCGGCATGTTTAAGGATATTATTTACTTACAAAGGGAGCAGGGTGTATAAATGGGTGGGTAGGCGAAAAGGGAAGAGGAAAAGTAGTCTCTCAAACAAGGAGTCTATTAACGGCACAACCCAAAACTCTTTTTCCGCTTCGCCTGCCGCCACGATTGCTTTCGCTCAAGAAGAAGGGAGATCGTTCACCAGTTAACAATTTGCCAAAATATGCTGAGAAATGGAGAGGTGATGAACACGAGTTCTTGCTTTGCATACAAAAATTAAGCATCGGTAAGCGGTTCGATGGAGAGGACGGGAAAGGCGCTCCGCTGCCATTGTTTATACATTCAGACTCAGGCAGCAACCTGCGCCGTGGGCTTTCAGTCGGCTCCCCGGGAAAAAAAAGGATAATTAAATGAATTGACTAAAAGGGATGCAATGAATACCCCAGCACAGCATCAGGTCAAAAGTAGGAACAAATTAAGGACGAGTCTAAAGAGCTCAAGATCAATTCACTTGAACTGGAAGGAACAGCAAAAAGAAGACCTTCGTGATCAACTTTCATTCGGTAATTCCGTGTTAGGAGAGAAATTGTCCCAGTAAATCCCTCTGTCTACGCATGGAGACGTATGACCTCGGTGTAAAGCAAAGTCTCAGGCTAATGAGAAACAATTTACAAACAGGAAGACAATCACAAGTGTCAGCTTTGCGGTCAAGTTAAATGGAAAGTAATGAAATTATGTTCAAACGGCTAGCCGGCAAAAAGCAATTATCATGGTGCTGACAATGTGTAAATGTGGGAGGAACCAATTTGCTCATCGACGCAACACAAACACATACAACACTAACAAATAAACAAGTGACCGAGCAAGTCCTTGCATACAAACACCTTCGCACGAAGACGACGGCACACAAACCGCGCACGCACACAGCCATCGTGCATACGTTGGCGCACACACACACACACACACACACATATCTCACACCTGAAGAACATGTGGTGATAAAACCCAGAGCTAATTAAGTGACAGACAATTGAACTCAGGGGAGACATTCCTGGGAATTACTACCAACAACTGGATCAACATGGCAGGGAAGAGAAGGTGTTTATTAGCCAGTTGTTCAGCACTTTCTTTTGCACCGAGGTGCTAAAATGACTCGCTGCCTCCCGTTTCTCCACCTTTATGGAAAGGTGGCGCTCTGTAAGTGGTACAGACAGAACACATTCCATAGGAGAGACGTCTGCAGCTCGTCAAGGAGCTAAATGTAAAAGCGAAATAACTGGTGGCACAATTTTACAGACAAAATCTAAAAAAGAAAAATGTAAAATAAAATTGATTACAGTTGATGTAAACCACTAAAAGTTTTTTTTATTTGTTGGATCATACAACAGCTTGAAGAAAGAATGGGAAGAAATGTTTCTATTTCTAAAACATTATGAATAAATCCATCTTATCAAAACCATGGACTACTGAGTGTCAGATGCAAGTAAATGATCTATTAGGTTCAAATATAAGGTCAAATATTTACAATTAAATAAAAAATATACTAATTTGACTAGATGTGACACCTTGTAATAACTGAGCACATGCACCTGCAATAGTAAATTCCCTGAACTTCTATCTACTTGGTCAAATAAATCTGATTCTGATTTGATAGCCCCATAACACCAACACTGTGTTGGCTCCCACCCACGGTTGCTCCCCGCCTCGCGTCCGTAGTCACGGGACAGGCTCCGGTCGCCGTGACCCTGATAGGAATTAAGCAGTTCAGAAAATGAATGAATGAATAACAACACATCCAAATGCTCCCCTACCCTGAGGAGGTAGTACCATCTACATTTGCACCTACAAAAGCCAAATGAAGAAGATGGAGCAACGGAGACGGAGAGTGTGGAAATCTACTAGTGGGATTGCAGCATTAAATGTATCTGGACGAGGAAAGAATTGTGATGGATGTACTAGTAGTGAATGTTTCATTCACCCGTTCCAACCTGTGCTGGAAGAATACATGGAAAATAGATGAGCGTTAGATCCAGATCAATCCACTGGCTTCAGAAAAAGTTCACTCCCGCCGTCCTGTATGCGTTCTTCTGCTTGATAAAACACGCAAAATGACATTTTGGGGTCTGACATCCCCCTTTACTCCCAGGCAGATGGAGTACTTAGGGAGAGGAGGAGAGAGAGAGAGAATGAAAGAAAGAAAAAGAAACAAGAGTAGTACATTAGATCGTGTCATAGCAGACTTCTCTGAAGTATCGCTTTCCATCACTCTAACTCCCAGCGTTCCCTGTACGTGAAAAAATAACCATCGAATGAAAACATCATTCAGCCGCATGACCAGAAAAGTAAAGACGTGTTGAAACAGTTCAAACGCTATTGCGATCTTTTCCCACAAAGATCTCCCATATTGCACCGTTACACAATCTACATGTCAAACCACTTTCTTGAGACATTTAGCAAGTGCAAAATGTGACAGTGCATGTGACCTGCACTTTTATACAGTCAAAACACAATCTATTTGAATTCTCATGATCCGAAAGCACAGAACTGCCAGACAGGTGGCATGGGGGATTTACTTCGCTTAAGATTCCACGGACACGTCCTCGTACGACATGCCGTGACTGCGCATTTTTTCTCATGTAACTGCCATGTAATTCAACCGAGTTGCTGGTGGCGCGTTGTCCCACATAATGGTACAGAGCTTTGTGGAAATCAAGTCCAGATTTAGGCATGTCGAAATTCTTCACTTTTTTATAGTGTGTGTTCACTGCAGTAGACATGACAAAAGCTCCATCTGCATCATAAACGGATGCTGAATGGTCGAGTCCGAGAGTGGAGTGCATTGTGGAAGTCGTCCCAGAAAAGCTGTGAAAACTCCTTAAGTATCCCACTAACAGCCTATTACTGGGACTGAGGTGGGTAAATCCCTGGTCATATGTTATTCTTTTGTACGCTTAATGTATCAGCCATTCATGACTGTAGCACAGGAAGTACTTTACCCTGACACATTGAAGCGCCACTGGCTATTCAAGCACCACTTCTACAATCTGGAACAATCTAGAACAGATTATAGGCAACTTTACCGAAGGCTATCGCTCCAAAACAATATATCCCAGGGTTCAAAATGTGTGATGGCTCTGTAGAAGGTCATTGCTGTTACAGTTTGTTGCGGCTGGTGTGTTGAGGTTTCTACATGATAAACCTGCTGCTTCTGTTCTAAAAGCATTATAAATAACTAAGACTAGTGCTGGGGAGCAACGGAATACATGTACCGATGTTACGTATTCAGATGATAAATTATGGGTAACTTACAGTTACAGTTTAACTAGATGGTAATCGGAATACAGTTAAAAATAATGGATTACATGACAGTATTTTTTCCGTTCCACATGTTTATCCTCTTAATAAATTTAGGCAACTCTATTCATTACCGTAAGCCCTTCAGAACACGCAACCAAAGATTCTAACGTTACGTCCATTTAACGTAAGTTGCCGCAGTCACACAACGGAGGAGTCAGTGCTGGAGCCGGCACCACAGAGCCAGGGCAGAAACGCATTCCTGTCAATTCAGGCAACACAGTAGTAAAAACAAGACAAGGTGGAAGTGACCCAAAGTATTTAGAATACGTTACTCACAATGAGTATTCTGTATTCTGTAGTCTGTAGTGGAATACATTTTAAAAGTAACCTTCCCAACACTGGCTAAGACAATGCTCTGTTTGAAACTAAGAAAAAATCTACCAGTAAAGTCAAAATATGCCACATTGCATTAGATATTATTCAGCATAGAATGCACTCCAATGAAATGTCACCTCTGCATTTGATTCATCTGTGAAGCAGCAGTGGTCAGCTTTTTTTGGCAGCGCCCAGGGAGTAGTGTTTGGGGGCGGTGCCTTACTCATGACTACCTCAGTTGTACGTTTACCAATCTAGGACATTTGCCATTAAATTACCATAAACAAATATTAAATTAATTTGACTGACAACATTGTAATTTTTATGCAAATGATATATAGGTCTTGTTATCGTCGTCATGAACTCGTTTGTGAAATTAAGATTTTATGACAGGCCTGTTTGTACACTATACTAGAATCTTGTCATTTTCTGTGCTGTTTTCTGACCAACTTGCCCATTCTTGGCACCTCCTTGCCAATTCCTTGAGTGCACATGCTCAGCAGATCATTTGGGCTTTCAGGGTGTCTTCTTAACTGAAACACTATCTACGCCCTTCAGTCTCTGACCACTATAATGCACTCCATGGCCTCGGACAGCACGGCCCACATTTGCACATATAAAAGCCAAATGAAGGACAGAGAGCGAGAGCAAGATTGAAGAGAGCAGTCAGGGAAGGGGAAAAGCGCACAATGTGGATTTAAGCATCTTCATTTTTATTTCCCAAGGTCTGCAAAGGTTAAACTCAAGTGGCTGGTAACAACTCTATTATGTGGCGAGTCCCTCATTGGCCAACAGAAGCCTAGCATGTAAAACTGCGGAGAAGTCCTCTCCCAGGAGATCCCTGAGCACAGCAGGTTAACCTGTCAGTGCTTTTTTTAAGGCCTGATTGCCAAACCCCCTGTAGCTTGAGGTAAACTGACAATTTTCCATCAGCAGGGAAGGTGGCTTTATTAGTGCTGAGTGGAAAGGGGGGGAGAAGAAATTCAAGCGCACAGGGCATTGTTCCCTCCGATGGCAGATTAACATATGTAAGGTCCAATCAATTAGCTCAACGGTAAGACACAAACCAGGGGCGGCTAATGAAGGCAACGGGTCTTCTCCAAACAAACAAGTGAAAGGCTTTTTACAAAGAGAAGGAGCTCTGAGCTTCATCCAACACCCCAGAAGTCAGGTACTATTTGAGCTATTGATTGTTTGTGAGTTTTTCCCCTGAAGGCTGGCAGGAAGAGCAGTTATGAAATCAGGTATACAGTAAGCACCGGGCAGAGGGGTGGGCTGCGGTAAACAGCGCTGCCTCTCCGCTGCAATCGCACAAGCAGCAGCTCGCTCCTTTTCTCTAAATGGCAAATCAATACAGGCTTCAGCTACATATAAACACAGAGTTGAAGCTCGGAGCCGAGCCGAGCTGCGGTTCTCACACCGACAAGCTAATAACAGCCCTGTATGGGAGCAGAAGTTGGTCTTTTGGGGCTCATTTTGGCCCCTTTTTTCCCCTCCCACCTTCCACTGCCCACCTTGCCAGGATTGCTATTGGCGAAGATTGTGGAAATGTTTTGATTTCTAGGCGAGTGCACGTTTGGTTTGCATTCGGTCAGAAATGAGTGTGAATTCTTATAGGTTGGTTACGGTAGTGGCAACGCTGTTGATAACCCGAGAAGGAACATCACCTTGAAATGAAATTAAGAAATAAATATTTGAAAAGTAGAAAAAGAAGTTGAATTGACATATGAAGCTGTGTTTCTTTTTTAAATCTTGGGTGCAGATTCACCGTTAATTTTCTCCCCAGTGCACATTTACAGAATGCCTCGGTATAAATGATCTAAAGCAGAACGGTAGGCCTCTTCTATGCCTAGTTTGTTAAAGTGAAAAAAGTCCTCCCAGACATAACAGATCAAACACGAGACACCACTGTGCAACCTCAATCGCTAGCCATCAAACTCAAGTCTTAAAGCCACATTTGTTCACTGCGGCCCACGACCCGGGCAGGTTAGTGCTCCGCTCGGAGGCACAGCACCGGATGGATCTAGCTCCTACCACAGTGAGCCAATGAATAATTCAACCCCCCACCCACCAAAACACATATATACACACACGACATTAAGGCACAGCCTGACCCTAATAAGGGGACGCTGGCAGCAGAGGCTGATGTGGAGTCTGGCGGTGACATCCGAGCAGCATGGGAGCCATTTAATCCAGCCCTTGATTAACTCATCGTCTGTCCACTTGTCCTACAGACATGTGCTGACATGTCATAATCGTCATAATTCTCATCAGCCTCCGAGTTCGCTCCCTGCCTCCTTGATTAGGCCTTCATTCCCAGAAGGGCTTTGGTTTAATGCTTAATAATTTGCCTCTGCTTCACACCAACATACAGTGGGCACGTCAATTAAATACACAATATCTAACGCACACGCTAACTCGGACCAGACTCAAACCCGAGCCGCATGACGCAGTACCCGTCGTTGGCATTTTAAACAATTAGCCCCTTTTTATTAAAGCCTCGGCACTAAGTACTCCTGGAAAGGATTTCCTGTTTCATTTATATGCCGTGCAGTTATTGTTCAGTGTCTTGGGGTGAACACAGACCAGAGTAAACACTGCAAAAAAAAAATCTGTAGCCAGTTTTAACTTCAAATAGCTTCCCCCCTCCTTGTTTCAACTGATTTTTGAAGCTACGACAGTTATCATCAGGAGTGCCTCCTCCTTTCAGGCAATTCCCTCTCCCCCCCCGCTTCATCGCCAGAAGCTGTCAACAGTGTTTCCCATTTATTTGTCAAGTGTTGGGAGACAGGGGAGGGCCGGCGTGGGTCCCCCGGCCCAGATGAGGGCCAACGGAGACCGGCTAGGCTTGTGTTCGCCGCACGAGGCCAGTGAGGCGGGAAGTAAGTACGCTCATTTCTCCAGCACCCGGCACCGCTTGCTTATCAACACTCCCTTTAAGGGCCACGTCCCAGAGATGAAAAAGGCAATAGACAAAAAAAATATTCTCACCAAAAAACGTGTTGGACTCTTCAACGCTGTAGATATAGATGACAGTCTTCTCTTGAAATAGATGCTGCTGCGTGCGCTGTGATTTCGTCACTGATGGCTGCTTTTCCCTGTGTGATTTATCAAAAAAATGCAACTGTAACATTTCATGTTGTTTTAAAGAAATCTGATAAATGCTGAAATCTTGGCACTTGCTGGAGGAACTGCTATTAATGCAGATCAGAAATCAATCGGCCTGCTGGTCTTATGCTAGAACTACTTAAACCAACCAAAAATACGCAATTGAAAAATGGACTTTTTCAGAAATGCTGGTATCCAAGCTTAACCTTCCGTTAAAACATTATCTGAGAATAATGGAATTTGTAGATATTAAATCTTCCCAGTGATCCTAATGACTTTTTACTCTGGTGCTTTGGAAAGTGTCTTGACACTCTTGAACATTCCATCCTGGTTTGGTAACAGCTGTGTATAGGGCATTAAAGGTCTACTGAGAGTGTTTCAAGCAGCACAATGCTGCACCAGATCAGCTCTACTGTCTCCGCAGGACATTTACACAAGGAACAACGAGGCGCCCCTGTTCCTCCAGCATAAATCAGGCAAATGCTACAGAAGTCTTATAGCCAAAGGGAAGAGCTTCTACCTTCAGACCAAGACAATATCTAAACTGCCCTTGTTAGCTGCCCACTGCTCCTTCATAGATGAGTCAAATGCAGAGGTCACATTTGGTTGTGGTGCACTGTGTGCTGTGCTGTGGTGTCTTCACAATGACAAATAATCACTCGCTTCACTTTCAGTTAAGTTAATTTCAGAATAAAATAAATAGTATTACATATTATAATATTTAGTATCATTATATATTGACTGAAGGTCCGCATGGTAGTTAGTGTGTCGCCTTAGAGCAAGAAGGTCCTGGGTTCGACCCTCACTTCAGCCGTGGGGTCTATCTATGTGGAGTTTGTGTTCTCTCCCCCGCCATCTTCGTGTGGGTTTTCTCTGGGTGCTCTGGTTTCCTCACAGTTCAAAAGCATGACTATAGGTTGACTGGTGACTCTAAATTGTTGCATGGGTGTGAATATGAGTGTGTTTGTGTGAGTGTGTGCCCCGCGGTGTGATGGCGTCCATCCAGTGTTGGTCCCTGCCTCGCACCCATAGTCCGTGGGATAGGTTCCAGTCCCCGGGATTAAGCGGTTCAGGTGATGTATGAATTAATATGTTGTCCAAATCAGGGCCCATTTCATTACACATTGTTAAATAAACGTCAAGTAATGGTTGATAAATGTTAGAGAAAAATACAGAATCATTGGGAAAACCTCCAAATTAATTTGAGGCCATGATGTAAAAACTAAAAACTTGTAGATTCAAAAACCTTTGCATTCCCTGTCTTTGAAATGCAAAGCCACGTTTCTGAGTGGGGGATTAGGTTCAAATTACGGGGACAAATGGTAAGGATTAAGATCCTTGTGGAGTTGATGTGTGAAACCATTTTCACCAAACAACAGTTGCCTCTTAGCTAAACATTTACAATTAATTATCTTCATTTTCACTTTGTCTGCCTTCCAAATAAAGCGTCCCAATTGCGGCTCCTCGTTTCGAGCTGAGGTCACGAGGGACTCGTCACACATCACAGAACTGTCATTAAAAGCAATCTGTCCCATTCATTTGAATCACCATCACTTTGGGCATTAGCTTAAGTTTGCGTGCGTGGCTGTTCTCCACATTGACATGTGTCAGGTGCTACTTGACTAGCCGCTGATGAGCTCACTGACCATGAGTGCCATGACTGTCAGGGGACTCAAGGCTTCCAGCATGGAAACTTGGCATTCAAAGTCAATCAAATTAGCTTCTTCCAGTCCACTAATCTGCACCGCAAAAGGATCTGCCTTCAAACTGGTGTAGGCTCGAGGCAGATAACGTCGATGGAGCAATCTGAAATGCACCCCATGTGGTACGACATACATTGATAAATATGGCGGAAACGAACCGGCGCTCGCACCGTACCCGGCAGAGGCGGGAGTCAAAGTTCTGTCTCTCTTTCCACTGCCTAAAGCATTGTTTTGAAAGAGAACGTATCAAATTGGACTAATATTTGTATGAGGCAAAAGATGTTTTTGTAGTATTCCGAGAGCTCCGCAGGCGCCGGGCCTCCTCGTGAGAGGACGAGACAGCGAAAATAAAAAATTAGGATCAGTTCTACGGCTTACGGCACAGGAATCCATTCCGCCCAGGCTGCTACTGTTTTGATGTGCATCTTCAGCCGATCCCGGCTGTTTTAATAACCTGTGGACGGCCACTTGTAAACTCTTGATGTGGGCAAAGTCACAAAGTTGTAAGATATTAGATATTCACAGGGATATCAAACCAAACCCTTCGTGTAAAGCGGGTTTTGCTCCACCAGGATTCCTCCATTTGCTTTTGTGATTTTGTCAAAGGTGGTCAAAAGGGGAAAAAAAAGTAAACAGCCAACAGCTGGGAAGAGATTTGCCTTGGAGAGGTAAGGGAGGGGGTCTGGACTACTCTTGATGTCATGAAGGCAGCCATCATTGTTCATTTCTCTCAGCTCACGTACATCTTCCAGAGTAACGTCTGGCTCTTTTAACGACAGTTAAAATAAGAAGGAACAGCGGGGAGTGAGGAATATGACGGGCATATTAAAACTGGCACCTGTACGTCAGGGGTTAGAAGAAAGTCACATCGCCTAGTTGCTGGAATATGTAGGGGGTGCAGGCTCCCCAATTTGATCTGTGTGGTGTCTAAGGACAGACAAACATCCCATCAACTTCAACAAAGTGAAGAAATGTCTTCAAATTTTCATATTTTAACCTTGTATTTTCTGCAACTGTGCCTCTGCAAAAAATATAGTATGGCACTCATAAAATGACAAAGTCTTTGACAGCTTTAAATCTGCAGGATGTCTTTAAACTAGCATGATGCCTTTGGAAAACAGAGCAGGGCTTTGTTCACGTTAAATGGGGAGGGAGTTGAATTTATGAGTAACCTAATGACCCTCTTAAATCCATTAAAGAGCAAACAAAGTTACCCATATCCGTATGTTGAATATGTGTAGTTTATATAACTTGTATTACAAACAGAAAGCAAAATATCCGAGACTCTCTTTCTGTAATTAAGACCTTAAGAGGACTGAGAGCATCTTTAGGCCCACTTTTGCCCTTCGGGTAGAGGGCTGCTGTGTTTGAGGATCAAAGAGGTGAAGGTGTAGCGGCGTGACTCTGGGTTTATAGGTGCGCGGAAATGGAATATTTCCTTAATCTGTCGTGGCCTACTTTTAAAAGTGGGGCAAAGAGTCATAATGCTACTTGCAAAGCCAAGTGACAAGTCTGGAGCTTGCAGAACTTTAGCACATATTCAGTTAACCTTAAAAGAAGGGAAAAAAATTGAAAAAAGGGGAAGTTGGTAGCATATTGTTTAGGGAGTTGACTCCATGATTAGAAAGTCACTGGCTCACTCATGAGCAAGGTACCGGCCCAAGCACTGCTTCCACGGTGCTGCCCATGTTACCTGCCTACTGCTCCTTCCCAGAGGGGTCAAATGCAGAGGTCACACTTTGCTGTGGTGCACTGTGTGCTGTACTATATTGAGGTATATTTAAAATGACTACCATTTACTTAAAATTCACATATCCATTTTCTGAACCTTAAGACACAGTTTAGCACTTACCGTGATTGGCACGGGTGTGTGAGGAGCACAATCAAGGAGGCTTTGAAGGAGCCTAAAAAACAAAAAATTGTATATTTAACAGACACCGACAAAAAATATGGCCTTCGGTTATAAATACTGCTAATGACTGCCTACCCAAATCTCTGACATGCTGAGTTTATTTGGATAATAAATGTTCTTTTTTGTAAATGTTCAAATGTATAAGAACTGAATTTTTTGAGAAGCCCAACACTAAGCTGTAATGCTGACCATGGACTGTGACTGTGTTGCAAGATCATGAAATACTGAGTTTAACTTTTTTTATTTGACTTGTTTTACATGTCTAAGAACCTTTAAATCTACGACCGCTTGCTCCCTATTCGGGAATCCTAATACGAGACTGCCGCTATCCCAAAAACAGAAAACAAGAGGTTTATAATATGGAATGACAAATACTGCTGTGTTACATCTGCACACGCCCATCAAAATACAATAACGTCTAAAGCAACAAAGCAGTATAAGCAGGTCATTGTGCATCTCTATCCATTATTGCTGACAGAAACCTTGTCAGATTTACTCAGGCGTGAAAACCTTAAATGACTTCTACTAGTGCAAAAACTCAGGTCAGTTTATATAAAAGAGTGAGTGTTTTCGCTTCGGAGACTCGTATTTGAACGGCTCGGTCATGTTTGTGTCGAATGGGCGGTGCCAGTGACCGTTTCCTTCAGGAGTTGGCCTTTTCGTTTGTTTCTCTGGGCCAGAAGTGACAGCGATTCCCGCTCGTTCACAGAAAGCACATTGAGCCGCTGAAGAAAGGCGGCGTCTACGCCCGGGCCACAGAACATGAAAGTCTCAGCTCTGTAAGACAGGAAACTCAACTGTACATAGACTTCCACATAAACACAACACTGGCTATGTGAGAGAAGGCCCGGAAGGGGTGGGGGGGTGGGGGGGGTGGGGGTGGGGGTAGAGATAGAGATAGAGAGAGAGAGAGAGAGAGAGAGAGAGAGAGAGAGATTTCAAATCCACGTCACATAAAAAAAGGCCAAAGCACTGACTTTCAAGGTGTCAATAAGGTGTGTATACCTGTCTATAGTCTTGTAGCTGACATTTACTAGACTCAGTCGTGTAAAAATGTGCTACCAGGCTATTAATATAATAATAATTTGCCTAAAGAAGACAATTGGGCCCTGGACAAAGCCCCTAAATCCAAGTTGCTCCAGGGAGGCTGTCCCTGTGGCTCGGAAATGTAATGCACTCTGGCTAAGAGCTTCTGATAAGTATGATAATTGTAAATATTTGCTTTAACCTTAAGCTAAACCCCAGCTCGCTAATTACAGCCTGTATGTCTTTCCGACGCCGTTTGGCCTCATGAACGCCTGAGCAACATTCAAAACACCTTCACAAACTTTCACACGCCTCTGTAAACTGCTGTCACAACGTAAATGCCGACCAGAAGGAGTTAATTAATTACCAGAATTACTTTTCTGAATGTTGGAGTAACAACCAAAGCGCAGGGGAACGTGGCGGAACTTGGCATCTCCACTCAGCCCTATCGAGAAATACCGCGCGCCAACCTTTCACCTCGCGACGACGCGCGTTTCATCCAATCACAAGCGCCGCTTCAAACGCGCCAAGAAGTCAGACAGGAGCATGCTCGCCCTCTCTCTCTCTCCCTCTCTCCCCCTCTCCTCCTCTCCTCTCTCCCTCCCTCCCACCCTTCCTCCCTCTGCATTTGGGGCGAAGAGACTAGAACAGGCTGTTCCGTTCCTAAAATCCAGTAAAATGTTTAGCCATTACACAATAAATGATCGTTTCATAGCCCGCTATCAAGAAAATGACAAATTTTGGCTAATTAGAAAAGACCATCCTCTTTTTATTCTAACATATAGATGCTTGCGAGCGTTTTGATCTAAATTCTGACCATTTGACATTACAGTCTTGTACATTGTTTAGACAGATTTATTGCAACTGTTTGGAGGTTACTGGAATAATAGATTTGCCAAATTGTTATGTGACATGTGCGTATTTATTTTAGTATAACTTTGTTTACTTGTTTTTGCTTAATATTCATACCTGGGACATTAAATGTATTTGTATGATCAGACGTTAAATAGTAAGTAACTATCCGTTCTCATCAAAAAAAAAATATAATAATTAAAAAATATCATTAGAAGTTATCGGACTTTTATTTTTATTTTGAAATCTCGATTCGTCTTGTTTAATTAGAAAAATAACGTAATGTAACATAATAACGTAATACTATTAATTAAAGATTATTTACTGAGATTTATATTTTATATATATTAAATTAGAAAATGAAAACAAATTACTGTCAAATAGAATAATCAAATGTCCTTTATATTATAATTTGTAAATGTAAAACACATTTTCACTGTATTGACTGGACACTGGATGTTTTATTTTATAATATTGATGCTCATAAAGCAACGTGATTATGGAAACGTCTAAGGCGTAGTGTGACAATACGAGGAAGAGCGACAATGCTGGGAGATTTAGTTACTTCAAAAAGAAAAATGTTTATTGACTCGTATGTTTGGGCAATTAAATACGGACATCTGTAAACTAATGGTTAAAGCCATCCCGGTTAGAAACAGAAAATTAACTTTTCTCGTGTATCATACTAGCCGTTTACACAAAACCAGAAAAATGAAGGCATATATGGCAATGTGATGTCTGTCTTACCTCACACTTGATTGTGTCGAACACGCAATGACAAACACGCACCTCGCAACCATGTAGTGCTTAGACTGATTAAGCCCACAACGGTCAAACGATTTTACTTTCACCTAAAATGTCTAGATTTTTTTCTAAAATCAAATTTATATTTAAAAAAACAGTCTAAAAATGCATGATTAATTCGAATGATGTATAGCAGCTATATTTATTAATTTACACTAGAGTAAAATGCTTATAGCTGTATTCAGTCACGTCAATTACTAAAATGATTCCAAAGAAAAAAACTGTAGAGCATACACATCCATACTTATAGAATTGTGCATAGCAGAAGTAATTAAATAACCATACATAATTAACTATTGATAGCTACAGTGTATACGGTTAAATTGTTACTATTCTTTAATGTGTTATTTTAATAAGACGAGACTCGTTCGTTCGTTTCTGGGTCAATTTCGTTAAAGTCACACATGAAACTCTGTCATAGGCATCATAGGTATAATGCCGTGACCCTCAGCTTCTCTGTGTCCGATCCCTGAGCGATTGCGGCGAGACGGAGGATGCGTGCGGAGCCGCGCAGGAGGTGAGCGGAGGTCACGAAGTAGCGCACGGAGCGCGGAGAGGCCCGTCACATGACTGTTTCTACAGGGTTGCTGTATTCTCGTTTGGAAAATTATGTCGTGTTTTAGTATATGCTTATACAGAGAGATCTAAAACAGACCCTTTTAATTTAGATTTTGAAAATCAAAATGTAATTTCTTGCCCTCAAGTTGAGGTGTGTGCGTGCGAGAGAGAGAGAGAGAGAGAGAATTACAGATTATGAAGAGATTTCCCTGTTTAGAATGGATTTTCTATTCACTGTTAACACTATTTGTTATATTTAATTAATAACCGAATGGCACTCATATTTTAATTGAAAACCACTTATAAGAGTCCCTTCACTACTGTCTTTTTTTTTTTTACACGTGATGTCTACTATAGCAGCAACTGAAGAAATAATGACTAATGATGTGCTTTATTTCCGTCCTCTGCATCGTAATGTTGGCAATATTTTTGAGAATTGTAAATACTTTCAAAATAGCCACAAAGGCAAGGGTATAATTGACTGAAATATTTTGTGTAATAGATGCTCTCTTTAATACACTACTTCGAAAATCATTCTTATAAAGAATTTTGTTCTTTTACAAAACCCGTCGTATTCACGTCCGGACAACACACGCACTAATTGCACAAACGAAAGACAATACATTAAACAGTATATAATATGTATTTTACACAGAGTAATACAAAAAAATGAAAATCTTTCCACAGTGTACTATTATAGAAAGAGTAGTGTATGCCTGGGGCAGTGTGTGCGTGTGATCCTGCAGGTGTGGATGTAATAGGTGGAAAATTAAGCCAGCCATTACTCTAATGATTGAGATCAGGGATATACAGCAGATGCTCCGGATCTGTTATAGGACCCAGTTAACACTGGCGTTTTAAAAACGTTGTTAAAACGCAATAAATAGTGAGAGGGAAATGAAGCACAACCAAATGATCTGCAAATCAAGCGCAGCATAATGCCATTTACTCCTTTGCCACTGCTTTACTTAAAAAAAACGGCTTTACTCTGGCGTGTACGTGGATCTACTGGTACATGCGCACGCGCAGGAGCACGCGAGGACGGACGAGCGAGTGTCCGCGCCCGCGCACACGCGTACACACACTAATCGACTATAGCAGAAGCGCATCCATAGAGCATCATAATGTACCTATAATGTTTCATTCTCTGTGGCACAATTTGTGAGCATAAATGAGATTTAAAGTGGAAGAAAATCATGTTCTCTATGCAATGTATGCTATTTACATTAATATGCTACAAACGTTAGTAATACACCACTCTTACCCGAATAACTGCAAGGCTACACTCAAATTTACTGCGATTCAAGCAAAACTAACGTGCTCAAATAAGCTCAAAAACGCATGCTAGAGGTAAAGTTGAGGGCCGTAAAAACTTGTACGTGTGCCTCTTCATCTGTCTACACGGATCAATAAGGCAGCAACATGAAGCAGAAGGAAACAGCATCGGAACTCTACGTGAAGTCGACCTTTCTACAGATCACGGGGTTCTCTTTCAAACTGGTCAAGTCAAAATCCAGTCAGGATAACCAGCATAAGCAGAAACTGGTCCGATTTGAGGCGAAATGGGTATGAAGTGTGGTGGTGGTGGTGTGTGTGTGTGTGTGTGGTGGGGTGTCACCATGAAGTCGTAAAAAGCCCCGCCCCCAACCCTCTCTAACTTTCAACGTGAGTTAACTCGTGCATTCTTACGCGTTTGCTGGAAAGATGGATGAGTAAGTCTTGCGTTTTATTCTGACGTGAGCTGATTGCCAAAGCAGCTGCCCGGACTCTAATAGACTGGATTTTTTCCTATCAGCCTTGCACCTGCAATGCAGTAGGCGCGCTGCTTCGTTAGCTGCAATTTAGCTGCTACCTACGCACACGAACGTATGTGGGAACATTCATTTAGACTTCGCCATGCTTTAACACCGGATGGCAATTGTCGTGATTTCTCTGTCTGCAATTGGGAGATGGCCAAACCGCCCAGCCCCTTCCTGCCTCAATCCCTCCCCACATAAATATTCATTTCTCCTTTCACTGTGGATGATGTCTGTTATAAACACCGACGTTCCAATCTTATTTTCTGCGGTAATGAAAATTGTCGTTCTGGAAGCAGTTTTAGCTAAAAGTTGTTATTGTGATCAGTTGAAGAGGCTATCAGCATATGATATTGATGTTTCCCAAGTGATCTTTCAACCATAGTAAGGTTCGCGTTTCACTGAGCAGAGCTAAGATATCTATCTCGCATTTATAAACTCTAGAAGGCACGTTTGTCCATCAAACAACAATTTATGTCAAATCTGAATACGTTTCTATAAGCTAAGGACGGTTCGTACTGCAAACAGCTCACAAGCGAATTCAATTAAATAAAAATATTCTCCTACTTAAATCAAGCACGTCTGAATACAGCTTCCTTGAACAGCATATGAAAAATAATTCATGGTAATATCGGTGCTGTTCAATTGTAAACAAGCTAAGAAACACACATATCTTGTATAGAGTCCATTTAATTTCTGGCGTGTCTGTCATCTTTCACTGCCATGTTAAGGGCGCCTCGGTGCCACGCAAAGTTAAGTCAAGTTCAGGTTCATGTAGAGTTTGTCTATAAATACATTCACTGTGTTTACTCGCAACCGCGAATTTGGAGGAAATCCCCCTTCCAAATCTAAAAATTATACATTGTAGAACAGGAAAGTATGTGACGAACACGTACACCTTAACACCTGCTCGCAGAAATCAATAAATTGAATCCAATTACATCAATCAAATCTTGCGCACCACAATATGAACAATTCCTTCCATTCACCGATACTTATCAGTATATATATACTTCCATAAAAGTGTGGTATAAACCAACAAAATGTTTAACGGTATGAGTGAAAAGGAATTATTTCCGCTCATTTACAGAGGTATCACAGTAATATTGCGAAATTTAAAAATAGCTTAAAAGTACTACAATTTGTATAAAACTCCAGGAAGATCGCGAAGGGTTAGTAACGTGATTTCCCAAGCAGTACACCACCACAACGCGTCAAGCCCAGAGTTGCCAAAATGTAACATGTAAAAACAAATGTTCAAGAAAAAAGCACAAGACATTATAAGCAGTTTTAACACTTGCACCACATTTTATTATATTTGTATGCAGTATTTTTTATCACAATAATGAAGAAAACACCTCTTAAACTTTGAACAAAAACACATAACAAAACACCCGCCCCGTCCAGCTCATAATTGTACATATTTATAGTAAAGAAACATTCTTTATAAATATTGTTTCATCTGTAGCAAGTAAATACCATAATTTAATTACAAATGGATAAATATGGCAGTTGATATTTACAAAAGGAAGGGTGTGGTTACAGAAAACTGAACGGCACGACGTTTATTTTCCTCACAATCTTCCAAATAGATTTCACAATTCAAACTTGCAAAGCACAAAACGTCACAAGTTAAGCCCAGCAAACTAAAATATACATTCACGAGCAAATATTGTGTCTGTCTTCATTAAGTGTTGACTTTGGCACTCTTTCCAGTTAATAGATGTTTACGTACAATCAGTTTGCCTTTAATGGGATCACAATATTTATTACCATAATACAACTTTTTAATCGTAATATGTGCACTAAAAAGTCCGGTTAGAGAAATAGCTACCATTGAAGCAACATCTATACACCAAAAAACTGACAAAATCTATTACAACCATCGGGAAAAGGAGGGTGTACAATATTTACATAATTTGTCGCGCCTCTTGTGCACATTTCTTCGATTGGTGTTGTTCTGTCCTGGTGGAATGGCGCATAAAACGGCTACAATAGTTCGGTTTGTGTTACTTCAGTCTTAATTGGGTCTCCGATCTTTAAGGGGTCGAAGGTGTGGAACGGATCTTTGTGGAAATGACACAGTTCTAAACATACCACTCACTGAAATTGGACGAAAGGCTACTGTGGCCGTTTGAGCTATGCACCGCTGAAGAAGGCGACAGATTGTTGTTGCTTTGGGTCTCAGTGGACGGAGACACCAAACCCGGAGGGGTAGAAGACTCATATCCAGAGCTGGCTGCCGGTGACGAGTCAGACGCTGGCGGTGATGATTCGTGAACCTGGAAAAATAACGGGACATTGGACTATTAATGGACTGGAGAAACGACTGAATTGCATTTGTGGAAATGTGACATACATCAATTCATATACAGCCTAATGCTGGACATTTTGCATTATACTAATTTAAAAGAGTGCATGACATACCTTCATGTGTTTTCGGAGGGAGCTGGGGTGGGTGTAGGACTTGTCACACATTTTGCAAAGATATGGTTTGTCTGAAGTGTGAACGTGCATGTGCTTCTTTCGGTCACTGCTATTCGCAAAGCGTCTGTCACAGCCTTCAAATTCACACTGAAATGGCTTCTCCCCTGCGTAAAATAAACAGGATAAATATTTAATTGATTAGTCAAAACTGTATTAAATATGCATCATTTACATATGCTAAGCATACGGATGAGGAAATTTGACACATAGTATTAAGTTGCAAGTGTGGATTTATCATATAACCAGTTATAATTAAATGCTACAATGCGTATGTGTGTTGTGCATGTCAATTATAAAGTTATTGTATTTTTTTTTTAACGCGGGAACAAGAATTAATTACAACAATTTTTAAAAAGCGGTTCATATTTAAATGTTAGTGGTCAGTACAGCTACGATCTTCATATCCCAACCATGATTCATTCAACACCACAATAATTGTCTATTTCTGCAACTGATTTAAAATAAATAAATAAATAAATAATAAATACATTGCTTAATAAATAAATTGCTGCTTTACCCTGATGTTAAAAATTAAGCCACGCAATTAAGCTACATAACCAATCTCACATTAGCTACGCAATCAAGCACTGGCTATAATTTTATCAAGCAAACCGCACGTTTATTTTCTCGGAAAGAATAGAAATGCAATTAACACATCGACAAACTGAGTATTTGATGTCATAGTGTATTGCAACAGGAAAATGTCTCAAAAGCTCCTGATGTCCTGTCTGGCACATAGTAACACACGTGCTATAAAGCAAAACAAAGGGCCTTACAATCACGCGATCCTTTATGTAAAGTTCATTTGAATTCTTTTTCCTAAATTGTTTTCTGCAATTACCTTTGCCAATGTTTTTAGAAATGGTGAAAAGTTCGGCTCCCTCATTTGTTTTGCAAAACCCTGACGTAGCTGGCTGATCTGTACAGCATTGGTCCACGCTAACAGTAAACCGGTTGAGAAGATTTACGGCCGCCGTACGCACGCGATGAGCTAACGGGACAAAGCCCGCGCGTCGCCTTTGACCCGTTTAAAGTTTATGAAGCACAAACCCTCGACAGCCTGTTACATAATTTAGTGCAATGCTGAAAACACATATCGCATTTAACCAGACCAATAGCTGCTATAATCGTTTCTAGTTGCGCGTGAAGACATCGCGGCCGCTTTATTTTAAAAAAAAAAACGCGCCCGTTTTCTTAAGTAAATCTACTTTGAACCCAGATCCAAACACTGACTTTCCTAAGTCTAAAATACTTGTGCGTCCTTTAAATAACTTATTAGCACGGCACGAATTAACGCGATTTGAAAGGCAAATTAATACCTTCGTTAGTTGATATTAAAGGCAACTATTAATCATCGTTTCGCAACAGTGCAACAACACAACACAAAGCTTTCAACAGAAAATCCGTGGTCTAATTACCTGTGTGTGTTCTCTTGTGAATCTTCAAATTCTCTGACCGCGCGAAGACTTTGCCACAACCGGGAAACGGGCAGGGGAACGGTTTCTCCCCCGTGTGTACGCGAATGTGATTGACCAACTTATATTTAGCTTTAAAGGGTTTGCTCTCCCGGGGACAGTCTTCCCAAAAGCAGACGTGGTTGCTCTGCTCGGGTCCTCCGACGTGCTCGACCGAGACGTGGGTGACGAGCTCGTGCATGGTGCTAAAAGTTTTATTGCAACTCTTCTTTGGGTTGCTCAGCTGCTCGGGATCGATCCACTTACAGATGAGTTCTTGTTTGATGCACTGCTGCCGCATGTAACGAAAGAAGGCACCGGGATGGTGGTGGTGATGCGCTGCCATGTTCATCCCCATGTTCATATTCATGGAGCCGTACTGGTTGTGTAGCTGGGCGGCCGAGTAGGGATCGGTCCTGGGGCTGGAAACCTGGTGGTATTGGTCTGATCGGCCAAAAACCTCGCCCGGTAGTCCGAGTCGCATCTGGCTGTTGAGGACGTTTGCGGATCCGTGGGAGCCATGCTGCTCGTGGATCCCGGGGAACAAAATGTGGCCTTGGCTGTCTGCGTGGGAATGATGAAGAGTACCAGCGGTGGGGCCAAAGATCGCATGCTGGCTGCTCGCCGGCGAAGATTCTCCAAAGCCTCGGCTGCGAAAGAGAAAGTCTCGAGTGGAGTTGAACGGCGAGCTCGCGTACGACGTGACGTGAGCCGCGTGCGCGCCCAGAGCCGCCGCGGGGTAACCGGGCGCCTGGGACGTGAACGCCGAACTCTGTCCGGGGGAGAGATCGTGGTTCAATTTGAATGCGCCCATGTGAGCCGAGTCTACGAAGCTGTTTTGCGCTAAACTCAAGTCTCTGTCCTGCATCTCGCTTGCTGTGTGATGCCTCGCAAAGGTGCCAACCCCTAAGCCGGGGAACTGGTGACCAGCGTCCAGTAACATTGTCTCACTCACCACAAATTTAGCTCAAATCAGTTTATATGCAACGAAACAGACGGACGTAAAAGAAACGAAAAAACCTTTACCGACTACGGAAGCATTAACTTCCAGATTTGGAAAAACAACATTAGGCGAACTTCTAGGAGCCGATCCACTCACAGGAGAAAAAACACAGAAGCTTTCTGACGCAGCTCGTCTAGGTTTGTTCTTGCGGGCAACTTGTAACTCAAAAATCCCATAGAAAAGAAAATAGGAAAATTCCGTTTTGCGTCTTTCCAAGTCGATATCGTGGTTTTTAAATGGAACAGAACAACAGTTAAGATGATTATCTTACTGCGCTTTCTTTAAACGCCCCGCGATTTCTTGAAGCATCTCGAATCGGAATGTTTATTTCTTTGGCTTGTCTCTGTTTATCTCGGAGGGTCTCTCTTTCTCAGTGGACTGGCACTACCTCCTCTTACGCCCCCTTTAACTGGAGCCCGGTCATTCGATTGTCGCCTTCTGATTGGCCGCCGCCCCTCATCAATCCCACATTTAGACGGGCTCCGATTGGACGGCGCGTCTCATCGATCCCACACGCTACTCCAATCGCTGGCGTTCCTCCATCGACTAATAGTTGATCGCCATGGCTACGTTCGAAACTACGTACTTAGTTACTAAACAGCAGGTTAAAATTGCAAGTAAACGTACTACTTAGTAAGGAAGTACGCAGTTTCGGACGTAGCCTGTCTTCCACTGACAATTACCGCCTACTTTTTTTCGCCGAGTCTTTTCTGGGGAAAGACAGAAAGCAAAGCAACGTAGGCTGTTATCGTTTTATTACACCCTGATAGCGTTAATAACGCCAAAGTAACTAAAACACAGGCCTAGAGCAGGCGTAATAAATAGACCTCCGCCTATATTACTCTATGCCAAACGTAGGCAGTTTGTATGTGTGAAACCTTTGGAAATCGTCATTGTTCGCTATTTATTTATTTATTTATTTATTTAAATAAATAACTCCCGAGATTTAAGTTAGTCATGTCTAATTAGTGAATGGCGTAAAACTGCTATCCAGCATACTGTCAGTTCGTTTAAGTAATCGTATGTTTCAGTCGAAGAGGGCCGCGGCACATTGTGTACGTGAGTATACGGGCAGTAATGACCATTACGTAGGCAAGCAGATATAAAACTTCCTTGGTTGAAGGCCTTTTATTGTCACAGTCCATGGAAATTGGACACGCAGTCCTTTTCATACTCAAAGACATGATGAATGCAAATTAATGTGAAGAACTGTCACTACTCACAGATAAGAGCAGAAAGAAAAAAAACAAACAAAAGAAAAGAGACAGGGCGTGAGGAGTGGTTTTAACAGCATTATTAACTCGTTACGACAATATTATTACAATGATTACGTATGTTTCAACCTGTATCAATTATGTATTAATCTCTGTATCATTAATTATTTGGCTTGTGGATAATAGTCAGCTTTATTAAGGCAAAAATAAATATCGGATATTCAGCAAGTAATGTAATAGATAATATACAATCCGTTGATTGTAACTTACATCCTTTAATAGAATTTTTAAACTGCACCACAAAATGTGCAGACTGTAGTTTGTGCTTTATAGAAAAAAAAGAACATAGTTATCATGTTTGCACATATTTGATACGAGACGCACACATTCACAAAAGCTTTCACTTTGTTTGCCCGACCAATTATAATTTTTTAAAAAGTGACCTTGTAAGTTACTTGCGCATATTCGATTCTGACAGAATTCAGTTCCCACAGGCATGTTTAGAGCATGCATAACTGTTTTTGTGGCTTCTTGTAATTAGTGATTTTACCAAGAAAACCCTCCAGCTGGTTATACTTGCACATTTGGCATCCATTGCAAGTATTAATAATCTATGTACAGAAATACTTTAACAGCGCGGGTTCCAGATCGTTATAGCAAAATTCTTTAGTAATGTCTTTAGGGTTAATAACTCCCATGCGCACACATGTACACACAACCCATGCACACACACTCTTACAAAAATACCCAGCGTATCGTTTAGCAAAATGGAGCTTACTTACACTTTCACTGAACCCGTTTTCCCCAACATCATTTTCCAACACTATCCAAACGGCGGAAAAAAGTAAGAAAACTTTACGCGTCTGTGTGCGTCTTAGCTGAAAGCCACGCAGCTTTAACATTATGTACCATTCTTCCAAGACTATGTCTACCCTCTCCACAGGAAACTCAGGATCTGATCCAAGTTCAAAGTCACGTCTGCCGACCTCTCTAAGAACTTCTTTATTTCCGCAGAAAACCACAAAACCTTTCCCTTGTCACGGGTAGGGGAAAAAAGAAAAAGAAAAATGAGAAAGAGGGGCAACGTATTAGTTCGGCCTGGGACAGAGAACTGCAGATTTTGTCCCTTCAAATTTGTGAGTGCACAAAAAAGTATAAAACAGCAGATTTTATTTTAAATAGCCTAAGCTAAGAGGTGATTAACCTAAAACATGCCATTGACTACTGGCAAATATGAGGTTTTTGTATCGCAGGATGCTATTAGTAATAGCAAAATGACTCTTGTGTTAGATTTGACATTATCAGTATGTTATAGCTTGTTGGTCGCTTCAAGTGACCTTGATTTTTTGGTCTGCGTCCTGAGAAGGCCCCTTAAACCACTTTGTACTACATAAAGAAAAAATCTAATATCACCAAAAATCTGTTTAGAATTTTGAAAAAGTGCCTTCACCTTAAAAAACCTAACTTAACACAAATGGCCCACTACACGGGATCACAAAACAACCATATGAAATATTTTAAGGCCAAGGTTCAAACGCAGATAAAATGCAATGAATAAATTTTATATACATCTTTGTATCAAAATTAAAACTGATTAATAGATTATGTGATAAGTATTAGCTACCCCCTTGACCAAGACAAATGTTGCACAATGTGCAATATAAATTTCAAATATATTTCAAATATTACACATTGTGTGTGTGTGTGTATGTGTGTGTGTGTGTGTCTGCGTGTATATATATATATATATATATATATATATATATATATATATATATATATATATATACACACATATCTAATTTATATTTACGCTAAAATTAGGACTTCGGAATGATATTTGCATGCCTTTCTAAAAAGAAACAAGTTTTAAGGCGTTTAAATTAAGATATATTAAATCGATGACGGGTTCATGTCACTGTGATCCAGCAGGAACCTTTAAAGGGCGTGGACTTGTATCATAAAGTTCAACACACACACACACACACACACACACACGAGAAGTTTTTCGAGAAATTTCTCCGAAATACTATATTTTCTCAAGGGAGCTGGATTTTTTTTCACTAAACATGTTATATAATTAAGTACTGCATTCAGTTGTTTTTTTAATATTACTTTGATATATTTTACATTGTTTATTTGTTCTTAGCCTTGTTGGTAATTCACCTTCGTAATTATATTTAATGTTTGTCTTTACTCCATTTGGTTTGGCAAAATGAGCACACTTTTCTATCTAATTAAATTCAGCAATTATTCTAACAATAGGCCCATTTTCAATGTTATAGTCTATAAATATTTGTTTTGATGTTTTGTTTTGTTTATTTAAATAAATAATAGAAATCACATCTGGCATTACAAATATTTTTTAAAAATATAAATGACATTTTCCTCATAATTTTTTTTAACCATATTTTAGTTTTAAAGACTAAATATTTAATTGGCCCGATAATCAAATCAAACATTCAAATGTTTACGTCTTAAATTGGATTTTGGTTTATTTTCTAAATATCGGTGAAAATGGATGTCTTTTGCCTTTATTTTTTATTATAATTTTCAGTGTGATTTTAGAGCAAGCTGTGATTATTTCATTCTTTTTTATTCATAGGCAGGCCTACGTTCATTGATGAACTGAGAAAAGCCACGTGGCGCGTAATTATTTTGGGGGTTAAAAGACAAAAAGTAGCGTAGTCTCGTGTTTTGTATCTAAAATAGCGCGTTCCACATATGCATGTCGGTAAACAGAGCCTTATCAAGCAGATTTTTCCTTTAACTTTAGCCAGGTCAACTTTTTGGAGTCAACAGCGATGAAGAGAGTGAGGGGGCGGAACCCCGCTGCGCCTATGCGCTGAAAGGCAGCCAATCGCTTCGTTCTCTTAACTGCCAATCACCGCAATCTGTCCAATCCCCGCAGCGCCATTTCTAACTGTATTATTCCCTACTGTGTCACTCAACTGTTATGTTCTGTAATCGCTTGAGGACAGAGTGGGAAAAGGAGCAAGCAGAGTTAGAGGCAGGACAAAAGAAGTTATATAGACGCCTATATCCATATATTTTCATGTTTTAGAAAGCGCGCGGTGGCAAAAAAAAAACAATAGCAGAGCGCGTGGAGATGACAGTGTAGTAATGCCGTTGCCCAGAGCAAGAGAATTTCGGCGATAAGATTGTGGTTAGCAGCAGCTCAGAAAGCCCTTCCTCATCAGAATATGACAGGCTTCCCGGGGATAGGGGGGCATCACCCTCACTCCCACCATGCCCACCTCCACCCTGGGGAGATGGGCAACGACAGGTGGCTCTCCTCCATTCGGACCCAGCTTGCTCCAGCACAGACAAATGCTCTCAAGCAGTCCATCTCAGCACATCCAAAGCCATCCCAGAAGCCCAGACCATGGCGTCTTTTTCCTCCATCTCAGCCCACAGTCGGTTTCACGCTGGCTCACCCCACTTTCAGAGCTACACCAGCAGCAGGGACTTGATCCTCAGAGAGAGCTCTTTCAGCCTCTGCTATGCATGCACTTGGCGAACAAGCATAGTTCCGCCTCCACCCTCTCACCATACTGATTCATTTTCCCCAACAGGTGCTTATGGGCACCACGGAAGGTGGTGCCCATCCACTTTCTCTGGACTTCACGAGCAGGGCGGCCCCAGGTGCCCACCACCATGCTCTCAACGGACAGATGCGTCTGGGGCTACCGGGGGACATTTACGGCAGAGCGGAGCACTTCAGCCACAGGCCCGAGCACTATGGAGCAGCTTCCCTCCTGGCTAACTCCAGCAGACAAAATGTGAACCTCGCCCAGCTCCTCATGTGGAGCCACAGAGGGGGCGTTTTTAAGGTACATGGGGCAACCCATCAAACAGAGTTGACTCTACCAAATGGATTGACCAGGAACAGACGGCGAAAGCCCTGCTCCAAAACTTTTTAACACCATGCGAGCTGGTCAATCTCCGTCACTGTATGGAGCACGTCGGCGGACCAGACAGAGTAAGCGTCTCTGCTTCTGGGAGGAAGAGATATCCGCGGGAGGCAAAGGCGTTTTAAAAGCGAAATACAAGCTCCATCAACCATATCCGAGTCCACACGGGCGAGAAGCCGTTTATGCCCTTCCCCGGCTGTGGAAAAGTGTTCGCGCGCTCGGAAAACCTTAAGATTCACAAGAGGACTCACACAGGTCAGTGCGATTGGGCAAAATGGCCCGGTCATCGCAGAAAAAGTTCTCAGCACGGATTGTAATGGTCAATTTGCATTTTGCATACAACTCTGTCTTCAGGTCGAGTTCTGAATTGTGCTGGGTAGCGTAGGCAACGATGGCGTGCTTAATAGTCCTCGCTCGCTCGCGCGAGCGACCCTCTTACTAAACCTCCTTTTAGATTTTACCTTCATACCAACTCGTGTAGATTTTAGTGGAAACATGTGCCAGTCTCAATGGGTGATTTGTGTGTGCAACTAGGCGTATTTTTTTATCGGTTTCCTAGTCGATAAGCATACTTTTATTTAGCTGCGTCTAGGCATAGCTCCCAAAAATTGATTGCAACTATAGCGCTGAAAGAATTTGTGTTTCATACATGCATTACCCAAATACACAGCAAATAATTTTTATTACAATAGCATGGTTTAAAACCCGAGTAGTTATTTAAAGAGTTATTAAAAGTGCTACATACAAAAATCCTTGAACACAAGCGATTTGCAAATAAATTATGACTATATTTCACGTCTGTCGCTGAGATTTTGGCCTCCTGGTTGTGACTATGCAGGCCAGATATATGTTCTGAAATACATGTCGAATATGTCTTGCGAGAAGCTTCGTATAGGCTGTTATTTCCCGACTGTGAGAGTATTATTACCTTGAAAACCACTTTCCTCATCTTTATATATTTTATCCAAATTAAATAAGAGCAAAACGACTCTCACCCTGCTGCGATTGCTTTTCCCCGTCAGTATTAGATTTCACTCCAGAGTCAGCTCATACATTTAATAATTTCTGACATAGTTTCTAGATAAATCTTTACTACACAGTCTAATAATCTTGAAATGAGCTATTGAACCAGCCATTTTCAAAGCTTTAAATCATTAAAGCACTCACTGAAATCAATGCACAAAATATTGGCTATAACGCTTCTGTGGCATTATTTGGTCAGTATTCTTAAATGGACTTTCAAAACACTTTAATCCTCCACAGACACACTGTGTATAAGCTTGTAAGAGATGCGATGCTGTCATGATTAAACATGATACACAACATAACCTGTGTACAGGCTACATTTGTGTATATACAGCATCAGACACGTATCCTCGTTTTTGCCTACAATTTACATGGGATCACATTACTATAACACATCCTGGTGGGCTCCAGTTGTGCAGTCACGTCCTAGCTAATGCTGATATTTTACTGACTTGATGTTAGTGTTGCTTCCCCAGCTGACTGCAATGTTTTGTTGTAGTTTAAGTTTAGATCAATATCTCTGGCCAAGGTGATATGACAACACAAAAAAGTAAAGGCAACAAAAATATATTAGTACACACATGAAAACTTTGTCTTACTGGAGCTGTCATGGCACTGTGTGGTGTGTTAGCTTTTCACTGGGGCTACACTACTGTGTACAAACATATTTCATATTCATTTTACAAGTTTGAAGAGCGATGACATGTAGACAGAGACATTAGAAGTTTAAGTAGAGTTAGAAGACAAATATAGATCCACCCCCCTACTGTGAGGCCTGTTCAACTCACCTAGAAACACACAGGCCAATTAAAGCCTCATTACATAATTACTGAACACTCACTGTTGCCATCACCATCAAAACAGGTTTTACTATAGACTGATTATTTGAGCCAAGTCTTCAAATAAGCAGTGGAGCAATATATCAATTAACATCACTCATCTCTTTTCTCCCCCCTTTTCCCCAGGCGAAAAAGCCTTTCAAATGTGGGTTTGATGGCTGCGACAGAAGTGCCAACAACAGTGACAGGAAGAAGCATTCTCACGTCCCACTGGTGACAAGCCTTACTACTGCAAAGTGAGGGGGCTGGAAATAAGTCCTACACGCACGAAACTCCCTGCGCAAAGCACATGAAGGTTCTGCAAGTCTCCTCCGCCCCCCTTCAGCAGGCTCTGGGGCCGCGTACCATCTACGTCACCACCGGGCTGGCCGACAGCTCTCCCCCGTCTCAGAGAGCCCCACAGGGCCGCTCCGACCCCTCTCGCCTCAGGTCACCCAGCCTCAGCAGGTGAAAGTGGGTGGCAAGGGAAGCGCGGTGCCCAACAACCTCCACACGCCCTCCAGTGACATGCCCACATCGGACTCGGACGACGAGGACTCGTACAGACACTCAGACCCGCGGACGATGCTGTGATTTTGCAGAGCAAGATGAATATATTTATGTTGTGTTTGCGTTTGACCTCCCCGTCCTTATCTTATTTTTTTAATTTGTGATTAACCCAACCTAATAATAATATTATTATTATTGTATTTCTCAATGTTATCCAAGCACACACAAGGCGCCTCGTAAATGTTCCGAGATGGCGGATAGACACGCAACAGCACCGCGGATGATGTCAGACGGTGAAAGAGCTTGCCTCACATTCACTCCGCCTGCTTTTAGACACGTGCAAGCGCGTTCGTCAAACATGTCTCTCCCAACACTTTCGCCAACCAACACATAACGCATTTGGGACATTTTTTCGCATTGACTGATAACAGGTTTGTTTGAAATTCATTTCCTTTTAAACAAACACAAGGCCATTTTCCTGGTCGTCACATGAAATATTGCCCATGAGACTGCAAGGTTCTTGCAGTCACGATGTGGTCTTAGTTAAGTTATACTCCCTATATTGAGTGACGCCGACCATGTGGGTAATGAAAATAATAACACAATTAATGGGCTAATATTTATGAGTCCACAATTAAGCTTTAGTTTTTGCGAGAGGTCTTTAGTGGCGGTGAACGTCTGAGGGGAAATTTGCTGTTTATTCAAGTGTGACAAACATTCCAAAACCTTTTGCAACGAGAATCATTTTCACGTAGGCCTAACAGTCGTATCATGTTATTGTCAAGGGAAAACGGTTTATTCTTTAAAATGCGTATTTGTTGAAGTTTATACAGTATTTGTGGTCAGGTGATTTTTGTGATATTTAGGACTATTTAAAACTATATTTATGCAAAGTCAATGTAACTCTCTGATTTTGGAAATTACGAATACGTCCTTCGAGACCTAAATAATGTAAAATTGACAGGCTTTATCCCTGACGGATTTGTAAAAAGATTCATAGTGTTGACGCTTGTGAATGTTGTGGTAACGTCCCAACGACTTTGTACATTATAGTTATTTGCTGGCAGGCGTAATGTTGGTCTGAAATTACAAATACGCCAAAGAATATTATGATTAATTTTGGTGAAATGTAGTGCTTTTATATCGTGTTCTGTAAAAAAAAGGTTTTACTTGAATAGACTGTGTAATGTGAAAATTCCCTCGCATGCCCTGTGTAGTAACTGTGTCTTTCTATTGAGGTGCATGGTGATGTTTATTATGGTGGGTGGAAGTGAGGAGGATTGTGGAGATTTTGATGTTCTTGACGATACTGAGTTGTAAAAATGAACTTGAATAAAAAAAGCAACTAAAGCACATGTTGAGTGTTAGACAGATATTCCACAACACTTGCTTACCTTACATTAAAAATGTTAAAGATTCGTAATTTAAAAAAACAAACAAAACAAAACAAAGATAAACAGATCAAACATTCATTAAACGTATATTCTAATATTTTATTATTTATTTTCTGACATATTTCAAAATCTAAAAATAGTTCACAATTTAACCTGTATGAATTAAAGAGACGAAATAAAATGAACGAAATAAAATGTAATAATTCATCTTCAACGTCTGTCCATTCTAACCCCGTGCTAATAGGAAAGTCTATAAGTGTTGTTAAAAAAGAAAAAAGGAGGAGGCGGGGGGAGCATTTTCACCAATACACCAATCAGTCATGGGGAATATAAAACATAAAAGGTTTCAGACAATAAAGGAAACTCTGGATTGAGAATATATACCCCCTCCCAATTTCCTCTATTAAAACGCATCAAACGCCGTCTTCATATAGCGTTAGGCCCTATTATATTTCGCGTGAACGGCGCGCTTCCGCTGCAGTCTGCGCGGAAACCCTGTGGAAAAGCAGAAATAGGATCTTAAGTTCTACTTTGATTTTCTAATATTCAAGCAAGAGACATGTGAAAGTATGAGAAAAAGAAAGGAAAGAAAAAGAAAATCACGACACACAAACTGTTAGTAAATAATCGGTCAAATCTAAAGATGCAAAGGCTTCTTTGTAATTGGACAAAGCCTTGTATGCCATGTAAAAGAAAAACGTAGGTGGATTTTATGTGGTAGTGTTACATATGAGTAATGTTACAAATGATATATATATAGGACATACATTGCCTAATTTAACACCTGCACCCACCAACAAATGGTGCGAAGTTCAAGGGCACCTTTAAACATATCTGACCCCCGAATTCAAACTGTACCTTCCCCCAGGACATCTACGGGGCACCACCACAACAGCTCCTTCATTCTGAGACACTATTGAGATACAGTTGCTTTTTATTGCTTAGTTTCATGGCACTTTAGCTGCTCCATTTGCAATACATCGCAAACCTCTCATATTTTGTTTGCAACTCTTTGAAAGCCCTGCCACACATTCAGGTTTTAAATAGAAACAAGCGGGGTCGCACTAGCCCATCTTTTGTGCGTCAGCTATTGACACAGCAAGTGAAAGGCCAGTCTTTTATTTATTTAAAACAAGTGCTCTGTGAATGGGGGCAAAATAAACACGATGAAAAATAATCAAAGAGATAGTCGCCTCCGAGTGAAAAGGGGGAACTCCATAAAGGGCTGCAGCAAGTCACAGCTGAATAAGAAGAACGCTTTGAGAGTAGGGCACCTATTATCTGAGGAATACTTTTCGGTCGTCCTAACGACGCTGCTGAATCGAAAAGCTTCGCCTTTTGTCAACGATTTGTTCTCCTTTAGGGCCATGCCCGTGGAAATCACTTACATGGGCCACCTTAACATGCAGCCTGCAAATCAGTAACTCCGCGAGTCAGACTTGCAGACGCCACTTTTCACCAAGACAAAGCAGAAGTCAGTGTGAAAACGCGGCGAGATCTCTCATCTCGCCTTTATTAAGAATGAATAATCACATCAGAGGAGCCTGTTTACTGCAGTCAGGTCGATTTCACAAATCACTTTCTCATTACATTTAACATGGGCTCAAAGTGCCGAAGACTTTTTTTCCCGCAACAAGAGTCTGAGAGCAATCTCAGATCTGCAAGATAAGGCTATATATACTCAACATATGCAGATAAATAGTGCCAGAAACCAAGGACAAAAATATTGAAATAATAAGGAAAACTGCCATACTCGTAATGTCATATTTGCAATTTGCATGCTTGTTCATATAAACAGTCTAACGCCTATTTCCCCCAGTACATAGTTGTTGAAATTTTATTCAAATGTTACATTTTCAGTTTAAATTAATTAATTGAGACCTATCCATTAGCTGTTTTTCTTAGAAAATGTTACTGTGGTTATGTTTCTAGCGAAAATAATTTACAATATAACTTTTAGCAACAATTAATTTTAATTATGTATATACAGAATTCTGATCATTCAAACATAGACTTGAAACGTTTTTTTTTTTTTTAATTAACGTTTACACTTACACCCTAACGGCCTTTAAATACCCCCACCAAAATCACATCCATTTACATTCCATCAATAAAAGGTGCTTAACTTTTGATTTACAATAAAAAAGGCAAATAATAAAAATGTCAATTTTAGATTTATCAGTTCGCCATGGAGATGAATTTTGCCAGAATCAAAAGTAATTTTTTTTTTTGAACATGGGAGGTAGCTTTTCCTCAAGTTTCCAGAAAATGTTGTATAATATGTTATTCGTTTATTGTTAGAATAAGTCTGGACATTAAAAAGGCAAAACAGAAATCTGGGCACATATTCACGCTCGCCGGCAGTTTGCCAAACTCTTTAGGCGATGCTACCTGCCCTACTGTCTCAAGTTTCTTTCCCAATAAGTGAAAAACACCCAGAATCGGCTGGCTTTGTAGCCCACAAGTTATCACTCTAGTCATACGAGCCTTAAACAAAATAAAGAAAAACTTCCGGAAGAAACTTTTGGGATAGACGTCGTCTGTACAGAAACACCGTAATTACGCGATCATGGGTTGTTGTCTCTTTAAAAATATCCAGGTAGCTGAATTTGGTGTTTCGCTCTGACTGTTCTGTGGAGTACTGTTTTAACTCCGTCAGGAATATGAAACATAAAAATGTAGATTACTTTAAAAAGAAAAAAAGGAAACTTTTTAAAGCTGAACGTTAAGTCAGGACAGACTTCTGCTCGACTCCTATTCAGGCGGCTGTGAATTCACCTTTTAGCCCCGGTGTCTTTCCGAAAAGATCGCTATAGTTAAATATCCCACAATGGGCTCTCCGGGGCGCCCCTCTCCTGACCTGTACCCGCGATTAATAGATTCATAGGTACTTCATTAAATCAATTACTGCTGATCAGATCATCTTTTTTATTTGTAATTTCCTCCGAAAAAGCCCAAAGATTTTTTTGGAGAAACAGAACAAATGATCACGTTTATAAATTTATTTGCGCTTTCGGCAGGAGTAATTAAGCCAAGCACTAAACCTACTGGGAGTCTGCTTTCACGCTCGCAGACTGATTTGACTGCTTGAAGTTTTTTTTTGCACACTTTTTTGCACCCTTGAGGGAGATTTCTCATTAGTGAGGTATGCGCCAAGCTCAGTGGGACAAACACTAGAACCGTATCCTGAGGTTGTGACAAGCTCCTCAAAAGCTCTCGGGAATCCACAAGATTGAGCTATGAGAGTGAAAAAGCAATGTTTTAAATTATTTTTAACATGTAATACATTACAGTGCAATGTTTTAACAGCTCTTTTTGTGTAAAATTACTTAGATGTCATAAAGATGCAAAAATCAATCAATATTTAATAGCTTTATGTACTTATATATTTGATGCTTTATTAGTAGTCTGCTAAATGAAGTAAAATGCATGTGAACTTATTTGGTTGTAAATACTTCTATTTTTGCTTTTTATTTTCAATTAATGGCAGATTAAAAGGATTTTCCATAACCTGAGGTGTTATAGCATTCACTTTTCTAAACCTAAATTGTGGTAGTATACCACGAGAAAACACAAAAATATAAAGTTCTGAGTGATTCAAGAACAAAGGCATTCAGGAGTGTGTTACAACATTTTTTTGTTAGATGGAGTACAGTTTTGGCAAATACATTTCACCTCACAAGAAGAAAAGTGCAATAAAAATGATACAGATACACTGTAGATGTTAACATGACAGTAAAAGTGCTGACACCATGTTAACATATGGAGTCATGTCACTGTAAACTCTCACTGCACAAAACCTTCCCAAAACCGCAGAGTGGCTAGAAAATGCATAATGAAACATCTGAAGCGAGAAGGTCGCTGATACCAAAAGACATATGAATAATCTCGCTTGTCTGCTGGAAAAAACGCACCTAATATCTGGCCTGCCCACAACATCTGCGGGCCTCCAAACTTGGTGCTCATCCAAATGTGCATCCGAGGGACTGGGAGACTTTCCAAAGCAAAAGTAGTGAACAAGGTCATCCACAGGGCCCAGAGCACTGGAGCAGACCTCGTACCTGGCCCGTGCAACACCCAACATCGAGCTAAACCTCTAAGCAGAACTGAGCCTCACCACTTGTGTTTGACAGGATCTGCTTAAAAACTCGTACCAGGCTGAGCCAATAGTAGCATACTCCATCAGGAAATCATCTCTGAATCATTGTGGCTTTATCCTGAGAAAAGGGCTGATTTGAAGATACTGCGTGTATACAGTGTGTGTGTATATATATATATATATATATACATATATGTATATATATATATACATATATGTGTGTATATATACATATATATATATATATATACACACAAAATTACATTTATGCATTTAAACATAGAGTATTAAGTGTGCAGCCCTCACTACTTTTTTGTGGCATTCTATCACTATTTAGCCATATGTATTTCAGAAAATTACACCATCCACAGAATATAATCTTTGACACACACTAGGTTTTGCACTAAAAAAGAAATCGTTTTACATTAAGATTCTCTTTGAAAGCGATCATGCCTTGTGTTGGCTAGAGATTGCAGAAGACTCTCCTCCTAGAAGAACATTGTGCGCACCACAGCAGTGCTTCTGAATTAGCTATAACATCTCTTATAGAGGAAAAAGGTCAAGATTCAGTGGGAAGAAATCATTCCTGCACAGCTGGACCACCATAAAGCACATAGAAGGAGTTAGTGTCAAAGTGAAATTGAGTTGAGAGATACACAACACAGGTAAGGGGTAGAAAAGAAAAAAAAAGAAATGATGACAGACAGAACAGAAAGATTCCTAATCAGCCCGATTCCATCATTCTCTTGCATCCTGTAAGATTACCTATATACACTGTTGTCGAGTCCATATATATTGCCAAGTGCAGACTACCTCTCGTATCCAGGAACCCCTCTTCTCTTCAATGGGGTGCTAATCCCACGGCCTGATAAGCCTATAAGCTGGAAGTAATGAGGGCAGAATCCCCTAAATGGAGCCCAGTGCGTCACTGGCCATGTGCCCCCCTCTAAGTCTACTGGATGTTCTGGAACATTGTAGGCCTCTTTCTCTGACTTGAGCTGACCTTGAAACAACCATTAGACATAGTTTTGAACTGCTAGAACTATTCCTTGCTTGACCCAAGGGTCCCTCTGGGCTGTTGATGACGTTCTTTTTTACCTGTCTGACAGTTTATGGAGCAGGTAATTCAAGCGCACAATAGGATCGTATCTCCTTAGCACAGTGTCTTCTTTTACCACCCTCTACAGGACCAATCAAGAGTTGCATAGTTGCATTCATACTTTATCTCTGGTCCACCTGCACACAAGCGCAGGCCCGGCAATGGTGATTTGACCCTATCTTGTACCGTTTATAACTCCTGTCTGGGTTTTGCAGTCAGATTCATTTAAGCGGTAAAATTATTTCAGCGATAACATTTCAGCACTATACCAGACACAAACCCTTCTGTCCTTTATAATCTTGTCACAGCCCATATATAAATATATAATTGTATATTTGGTAATAATTATTAAGACTGATATCAAATGCTAACAAGGGAAAGGATTATGTTCTATCATATTAGTCATACATATTTAGACTAATACTGTTTGACTAAAAAGAGATTAAGACAACAAGTAGTCGATGTCTTACAGAAGACTTCTTCACAGTCACTTTAGTACACACTGACATTAACCTCGTTTAGTAAAGCTGAAAAAGAATTAGAAACCATTGACATTCCTTGCAGGCCATGAACACATTGAGATTTCTGTTGATGAGAAGAAGAGATAAATGAACTCACCCGATGTGCTCACATATGAACCAGCAGTGAGCAAACCAATGATGGAACCGGCCTGCTGAAGAAGTGGTCCCAATGGAGACTTTACAGTGCTCTGTCCCAGTCACAAAGACAAAATTGTATAATTAGGCTCAGCTCTTATGGGAAGGCCACCTTTGCCCCTTCCTTGACATTAGCAATGGTAAATGACAGGATGTTTCACTAAAATAACGTGTCAAATTAATCTTGCTCACATATAATCATCTCTGAAACTATTAACCCTTCAGAGGACACTGCAACTATCTGTGTATTTATTTATTTATTTTGAAAGATAACATTCTTCTACATAAGGACAAGTGAATTATACATCAATTATGAAACACTAATCTAATGCAATTAAAGATCAAGACAGTCATGAATCAAGTAGCGCTACGTGACACTTCTCTGCGCAAGGTTTTACATTAACGTGAAACAACGCCTTAACTATGAAAACACACGGGGGTTAGTCACTTTTGCACCTCTGTATGCAAATGGGGTTCAGTCTGATGCGGGAGCCTCCAGAACTTCACCTGCGCCTCCTTCACGAGTTGATTTGCTGTAATGTGCAAATGTAACAACGGCACACCGCAGCTCCGTCTCTTCACACCGGCCGGATGATGTAGGCTGCGAGGCGCTGGGGGAGTTTGAAGGAGGAAGCCGATGTAGCATGTCGGTATAGACGAGGTTCGGAAAACCATCGGCCGCGCAGAGCCAGCATCTACCTGTGTTATGCATGACAGCTCGGCAAACTTTGTAGCCAGACGCAACGCTGAGGAGAAATCTGCACATTATTTCTGCGCAAAACATAAAAGGGATCTATGAAGGTGCATTCGTGTTGCAAAATACACTTGTACCAAAACAATTTTGAGAAACAATCAGCTAAATCATCCACGTAATTTGAAGATATACAATAAGCTTAGTGTTGATTTTTTTTATATTTATATGAATTTCTTTTTAATAATTACAAAACGAAATATCAACACCACTTCATAACATAGGGTTTATTCACACACTCTGTGTGTGTATATGTATGAATAGATAGATAGATAGAGATAGATAGATAGATAGATAGATAGATAGATAGATAGATAGATAGATAGTAGATTTTGTTAGCAAACTGGAAATATCAATACACTTTACTGTACCAAGAATATTTCACATTTTATATATATTTGCTTTGATGTATCTTATTACACAATGTTAGAGCTGATATGAGAAAAAATCAGTTACATACGTGCAAAAATATAACCGTGAATGGGCACAAAGCTGTAATCAGGTTTTAATGGAAATCTAACTTGTCAGCGTCAGCGCTAGACACAGACTAGAGATATAAGTGCTGCAAGAGCCATAAAAGATGTTACGACACTAACAACCAGCATATCCATTGAAAGAGCAGAGTTAGCCCACTCCCCTATTGTTGGCCGATTGTGAGAAATTCTTTTCAAGAAGCCGAAAGCTTTACATTCCTACAATGAAACAGACAAAAGTTACAAGCGTCATAAAAGGCTATTCAAACAGATTCTTTTTATAACCCGGAAAAACGCGATCACGCTTTAATTAGCTTATTGCAGTGCTTATACTGAAATATTCACATATTTACATCACAGAGAATTCTGACAGAATTCTGAATTCTGATCTTTAAATTGGGGAAAAATAAAAGTTAAAAAATACTACTACTACTACTAATACTAATACTAATACTAATACTAATAATAAATTAAATTTGGATAATAATGTAAAATTTTGGAAATCAACAAATTTTCGTTCATTTAAATCAACTGGAAAACCGTGCTTTCGGATGTTCAAATCTCTCGATGTCTTGGCAACTGTTGTGCGCAAAACTAATGTGAAGTGATGAGAGATTTAGCCTAAACTGCTGCATACTGTGAGGGAGAACTTTCCGGGGTCAGAAGTGATGTGGTGGTTCATTAGGCCTGTCCCCCTTTACACGGCCCCATGTGCGTCTCCAGTGTCAGGCCTCCCACCCCGAGTGGATTCTATTTAATTAAGTGCCATGAATTCATAGATTTGGCACAAGCTCGAGGCTGTGGAGGGGGGCTGGAGAAAGTCTGAATACCGGGACTATACTGTATAAACCCCGTATAGACACGTTTTTATAAAAGAGATAATTTCGACAACTGAAGTTTACAGCCACCGCCACCAGCATTCTAGACACTCAAAAAAAAAAAGATTCGACAAACAGGATGAGCAAGAAACAACCGAAAAACTGACACTATGATTGATCACCAAGATTTAATTAAAACACGGTAATCAATTGTAGTTAAATGTAATGCAATTCACAAAAATGTTTTAAAAGAGCGGCGAATATGTTAAAGTACAAAACGTGGTTTTACCCAGTTAAACCTATTACAAACAAACGTTACTTGTCAATAACAGAGATAGAACAAAATTTAAAAATCTTACTTATATAATATATATCATTATGAATTCGTCCCGTTGGCTAAAACAGCACATTCGTTAAAACAAAACAACTATTTAGTATAAATAGAAAAAACTTAATTTTACATTCGCATCTCTTTTGAAAATGTTTTAATAAGTTTTATAAAAGAATGTAACTATTTGGAAAACGAAAAAACGTAAACGAGCTATTAACAACATATTTTTTTTGTCGGTACTGTTATTGGATGTAAGGAGTGATTACGTCATGAAAATAAGAATCTGACGCAACATTTAAAGACGACTAATACACGTCCGATTATATTTAATTTGAATTGTATTTTTATAGCACTACTATAACACGAGGACCACGCACTATAACACACTAGGATTTTTAGAAAAGCCAAATTCATTACATTATTTAATTAATAAGTTAACATACATAAAATAAACAAAAACATTATTTACGTTTTTTAGACAGTACCTCATGGGTAACTTGCTGGCATCTCCGTAGTTAAACAAATCAACTTCTCCAGCAAAACATACTTATTGCGCCAGTTCTAAATTGTCTCACAAAACTCTGGGTAAATACCCTCAACTACACAACTAATTTTAGGCACTTTTGTTATTTTTGAGTCTGTTATTTTTGAGTCAGCGTAAAAGTCACAAATTAAAGTCCACGTAAAAATTACTTTGACATAATGCTGAGGAAGAAATAATGTTTATGTAAATAATCGCCTCTACCGACTCCGTTTTCACTGCAACCAAAATGCGCAAAATGAGTGTCATATAAAACTACATCTCCGCTTCCAGCTCCTGAAGTGAGCTGCCTGTATGAAATGTGGTGATGGTGTGACACCTGCCTGAGAGCTGAGTCTTGGTAATAAAAGCACGTCAAGATCATGGATCTATGGCAGTAAGAATCCTAAGGGCGCACAATTTTAGTCTGGAAGTCTGACGGCAAGAAGAAACTGGAATTTGTTAACAAGAGATGTGGTGATCGCTACTCTTGAAGGCAAAACCTACTAGCAGGTTTATACTTTTTATCCTCAAAATAATTAAGAACAACATCTTTCTAGATGAAATGCAGCTAAACTGAGGGACATATTTAGGTTTTTAAAAAGGATAAGCAAATAATATTTTCCTCTGATTAGAAGTTGCTGGAAGGATTTGGCCACGCCATGTATAGGTCATAAACTCTCAGCCACTGCGTTATTGGCCCTCAGGATAACTTAAGATAGGACAATGACAGATGCCCCACAGGAAGTCTTTGTACAAATGGAACTGGTGACTTTTAACCTGGAACCTTACGAGTCCTAACGCGCCTTATCCATCACCACGTCTCCAGGAAGGACACGAAAAGCGACAGAAACATCGGACGATTAAGCAACTGGCTGAGTTGAATTTCTCATAAAAACGCTGCAATAAATATACAGCTTACAAACAGATGTATGACTGATACAATTTAGCATTTGGCAAAATGTCTTAGAAAAGCAGATGACAAAAACAGGTAAAGTTGGACAAGGGACATTTTAACTACTCATTGAGTGACAGCTGCAAAGGCCAGTACTAACGACCAACAAACAATAAATGTCGGCTTTATGAGCACCCATTCTCCTCTTTCCACCCTAAATTTGACAGCATCCGGCGGTACGCATCTAAAATCGTGGCGCCCGCGTCGCTCTTCTTTCATCAGAAAGCCAGTGGGTGAGGAGGCGGAAGCTGCGCAAAGTGGCCAAATCACACAGCGAGCTCACTCCCGCTGAAAAGCCTCTTTATTTTATCTCCGCCATGAAAAAGAACACGGGTTCGCTTTAATTTCTCTCTAATTTGCGAACAATTGTGTGATAATGAGCTACGATCTGTCATAACAGGAAACATGTAAAAATCGTGATGTGCTGCTATCAGCGCTCGACTCCTTTTACCATAAGAGAGGAGAGAAGGTAGAAAAAGAAGGAAAAAAAAATCTGCCTGGCAAAAAAGGCCTATAGGCGACACACCCAGGAATAATGAGGGAGAAAATGACGTTGCGCCAACGCGGGGAGAAAATAGTAACACATTCATTAAAATGATTGCATTAATGTCCACATTTACTATTTTAATAATAATTTCAAATATTGGAATTGAACTCATAGAAATGTAAGAGCGCAGTTTCATATAAATAAGCATAATCAAGCAATTGAGTTTTTCAGATAAAGCGTACAAAATGTAAACCGAACACAAGTTAATGTAAACGAACAACTGATATAAATATACACACAAAGAGCTGTTATATACGCAAACCAGTAATATTTAAAAACTGTTTGCAAAACAAGACATCCATTGGTTCTGACAGCCTACGACATATGTAATCTTGAAATTAAACTGTGGTTCAAGGAGAGCCTAGCTACTCTAAAACAAATGTTAATTATTTACTTTTTTTCCCTTTTTTTTTTACACACAATCATTTAACAATTTGTGGTAGGTAAATTCTAAAAAAATATTACTCTAGCCACTGTAGACCTAGTTAATTGTTTAAAATCTTTCGAAAATAAGCTTAAGGAGATTGAATAAATTATTATTATTATTATTATTATTATTATTATTATTATTATTATTATTATTATTATTATATGTAATCCATGTCAATCGGGATAAAAGCAATCAATACTCTGGAACTGTTAAATTCCTTAAGAAGTTGCTGGTGTGAATAAGTGACACAACAGGCGCCTTTAGACAGAGTGGAAATTAGAAAGTTTGTGCGCTTCTGGCGAGCTGTAACGAGTCTGACTCCCGGACGAGCTTCAGCAGAGCTGGAGCCTGGCAACAGCGAACAAAAGAGACCTGACGCGGGACTTTGCGGGAAACGTTGCGGCCTTTTCACCCGCCTCTTATTTCTCATGTAAACAAAACTCGCACCACCCCAAAACATCTATGCAGAAATAAGTTCCAAAAATTGAGTTCAGCAATTCCAAGGCAAAAGGGTTTGATTTAGAAATGTCTAGTTCAACACCTTCGGGTATGTCTTTTATCCCCTGTCTACAATTAATTCAATAAGTGAAATAAACTATTAGTAGTAAATATACAAAAAATTAGTAATTATGCAGGCCAATGTTGAACCATAAAAATATATCTAACATATATCTAGTCAACCTAATAGGTTAACTGGGACACTAAAAACAAATAAAATAGTTTCTTTCCTGTTTTTTTAAAAAAATGCACATATTACCTATTTGTGCTGAAAAGCTGAAAGTGAATACTAGGCCTGAAAGTAAAAATTTGAAAGTAAAAATGTAGTTATAAAAAACAATGGAACGAATGAATTCATATCAAACAAATTACATACGGAAACAAACGGACTTGTGAGGATTTTTTGTCACACATTTGTCAAGTGATAAAATCAAACTGACATTGCGCTTCTTGATATAGTTTCATTTTGTTCTCTGCATCTTACCGTATAGTTTTTAAAAAAATGTATGACAAAAGGTAAAAATGCTCATGACAAGTCACATTTCTGGAAACACAACCTGTCATAATAAAAGAAAATACAGGCCCAGATTAAACAAATATAGTATTATATCATAGCAGTTCAGTACAAAACTAGACACTTAAAATAGAAACAAAATTGACGCATATAAAACAACACGTTTAAAATATTTAACAGAGGATTGTATAAGCAAGATAAGCATGGGTACATTTCTCTCTATTACTCCATCAGCAAAAAAAAAAAAAAAAACGCGTTAGAAAAAACGTTGGCGGAATAAACACAACGCTGAACCCAACCGACTCCTATTGTATTTTTATTTTTTGGATTTTTTTTTTTTTTGGTCTCCACTGAGCCTTTGAAGGACTTGAAAAAGTTTTGATGAGGGTTTTCATATATGAGTACCTGTCTTACGGTGCACAGAGAATCAGATATGAGGGAGGGGGGGGTCAGATCCAGCCCCCCTCCCCAACCTTCCCACCCTCTCCTCTCTCTCTCTCTCTCTCTCTCTCTCAGCCCATAAGCAGCGAGACTCCTTCCCTTCATCTTCGTCGCTTATGAATTAAACGTAATTTTCAATTATGCATTATTTCCTAAATACTCCCAGACTCGAGGCGCCCCTTTGTAAACGACGCCGTTTTATTGGAGACGGAACGATTTCGGGCGAAATGAGTTTGTCACATATTGTCATTAGCGCGCTAGGAAAACAATGAAGTCATTAAAGGCGGATCCCCGGGCGAGAAATTAGGCAGACGAAGCCGGGCCACGCCACGCGGGCCCCCTTGAAATTAATGAAAATATGGAAAAACGTTTTCGTTTTAATTTCTTCTGAGTATATTTTTTTTTCTCCACAGGCGCGTTTTCTCGCATCTGATCTTGCCATTCAAATGCGGACTAATTGAGTGCACTCAGATAGTTGTTTTTTTTTTTTTTTTTTTTTTTGCCGGGGCCCTAATCGCGTTAATTGTAATGAACTCTCTGAGGGAATTGCAGCAAATGTATTTAAATAATTCCGCCATGTGAGCTGAGAAGATTATGTCAAGATAGAGTCATAATAGAAATGTCATGTAAAATTACACAGCGTCGGAGAGCATGGTGCTGCACTCGCTAATCTACAGAGATGTGTCGCTCAAATCCAGTTCATACTGCCTCCCACAAGTCTCACTGGAAGAAAGGAAGAGCAAATAATCTCCCATGTTAATCAAATCGTAATGAATTCATTTCAAAGTATAAAAGCATAAGAACCTGGGTTGGACAGTAGCTTTAAATTGGGAAAAAGTTCAAATGTAATGCTAAAAGGGAAGACTAAAAGTAGTGGTGGTGGGGAGCACACTGACTGCCTACTATTTTGTGTATGTTTCACACTGTTAAAGAAGTGAAGTAAAAAAAAATGTGAACATCTGCCTTGCTGAATCATTTCACAGCTTTAATGCTCGGAACTTTGTGAGGTTTGTGTTTCAGCTCTTTAACGTGGCTTTATTTTTGGAGACGCAAAATCGGCTTATCACGTTGGAAAATGTCTTACAAGAAACAGCAGACAGAGCTGGAACTGAAGCCGTCAACCCTGGGCTACACCCTCATCCACTGCACAGCTCGTTTCTAAGCCTATTGGCTCTATTGGGCTTAATGCCCAGCGCTCTGTCGTTTTGAGAAAACAGTCACACAAGCCTGGTGAGAAATTCGGCACCGGACCTTCTCCGGCACCGACCCGTTATGGGAGGGTTAGGGAAGAGGAGGGGGTCTGAGCCAAACAAACGGCAAAAGCATTAGAAAATGAAAAATAAATGAGAGCAAAAGGCTAAGAGAAGGGGTGGGGCGTGGGCGGAGATGCATGGGCCTGGTGCCAGGCGGGCAGCTTACTGTCGGCCCCGTGGGCCGCTCTCAGCGGTGGCCGCCATCGGTTTTGTCTGCGTCCCCGGGCTGGCACCGAGCAGCGGGCCGAAGACGCGATTGATCACGCCACTACCATAGTGACCAACCGAACTATTAACCATCCCTCCCTTCCTACCCTACCCTACCCTAGCTCCCTCCACCCTCTTCTCTCCTCTCCACCCAAACCGACCCGCTCCTCCTTGCCAAGGCCCACATCAACACTGGAAGACAAAGGACTGACAGTCACGGGAAAGAACAGAGCGTTCGCTCACTCAGACGCATTCATAAGCCGGACAAAAGAGGGGGATAAAAAAAATGAAGTGGTAGTGTCGACTTGACAGACGCTCTTTCACAATGACACAGCAGAGCTCGAGATATAAAGGGGCAGAGGACTTGGAGGGTAGTCCGAGTTGATGAAAAGGACAATAGCAACATGTTCTCTCAGTTCCTGGCCATGTTTTTGGGGCAAAAAGTGGGCGATTCATGTCCTAAACGGCTGGGGTCTCTGCCACCCGGGAAATACCCCCGCGAGCCACGAGGGCCGCAGTGACAAAAGAGGCAGCGCTAAATCCAGAAAATGGCAGATATTTACTTAGAGCAAAGTGGACAAACACTGGCCCCCACAGAGCAAGTGTGTGCTTGAGAAAGAGGGCAAACGCGCGTGTGTGTGCTGCGTTGCCACACAGGTCAGCCTCGAGCTGATGCCTGCTTCAAGACGCATTCACGCCCCCCTCCACCACTTTAGCGGCTTGGAGCACCCTCCAAGACAAAGGGCCATGCTTTGGCCTGCGCTCTGCATTCGCTGTTGGTTTAAGGACATTCATGGTGGCTATTTGGCAAATGGGCGCTTTGATGTGCTGTGCTCAGGACGAGCCCAGAGGAGCCTCGGGGCTGAATGGAGAAACAACAGCAGAGCTGTTCTGTTTGTTTGCCCTTTTGCCGGGCACGATGAACCCTGGCCCAAGACGTGGCCCGACTGAGGCAGGAGGCGGATGCGTGTGTACACACACATGCACAGACACACACGTGCGCGCACACGTTTGCAGCGAATCAAAAAAAGAGATCACAATCTTGTGTGTTTTATATGAACAATTACCACTGACTTCATTAGATGCACCTAATGCGACACCCACCAGGCTCTTTAGGAGGCACAGCTTTCCTTACTGTCAAAGTGTGTGTACATACCTATTTGCTGCATCATGGTCTGTCGAGTTCACTCATCGCTGTATATATTTGGGTAGAATTTAGCTAGGGGCAGAGGGCAATAGTTGTTGGGTTGATCTTGCACCTAAAAATATCCAGACAACAGTGGATCATGAAACATGGATCATTATGTGGTCAGAAACTGAACACTCACGGCCAGTGAGGCGATAACACAATTCATGTATGACAATCAATGGGCCAAAGCTAATTTTTGCCCTCTTTCATGTGAACAACAATGGGCCTCATTCACCAACCGATCTTAAGGGGAAATCAGTTTTTAAAACACACTTACACTGGTTTTTATTGACATTCATTAACATTTTATTATTCGAGATTTGTACCCAGGTGAGAACACGATCTGAAGTGGTGAAGAGCACTCTTACGCATATTTTATTGAATACATGTTTGTGCAAAACATCCGTTTATTGAGTTTTCTTCAATTCTAGTTGAGTGACACTATACTATTTGAATTCATTAACTTTCTTTAGAAGAAACCTGAATGAGACGCGTTGTTCCAAGATGCGTGACTACAGCATTAAACACAGACCTCAAATCCACATCTCACATGTGCACGATCCATTTATTTCTTCAATTTGTAACCATTTTTTGTACTGAAGGACAAAAAAAAACCTCAGATAAACTGTCATTTTTCAGACGACAGTAAAAAATTTATCTTATTTCTGCTTTTGTCAGCTGATGCATGATCGATAAAGCTTGGCAAGCATTTACATAAATCTAAAAATCTACCCAATCAACAGCATGAAAAATGCTTGGAATTTGTAGCATGTTTATAAAACATATTCGCACCTCGTGGGAGGGGTTTCTAATAAAGCGCCAGGAAGCGAAGCACTGTAATCCATCAGCCAATGTCATTTGACGAACATCAAGTGCAAAACTGAATCATAGCAGATCACCACCACCACCACACCATGCAGATCTTTAGGGCTTATAGAGCGACAGATGAGCCAGAGCTAATGGTCTGAGAGGGCACGCGTCCGTCCGAGGATCACAGTTTATCATCCGATGCCCTGCGCGGTGAGGGATTCGGCCTCACTTTGGCTCATTTCCCCTGAACGGCTGAGGCCAAGGTGACGATGTTCTGGGCCTGCCTCAGTGATGGCATGTCAATCATACTGCCATGGAAGGTGAACGTACCCTAGAGAGGGCAAAGAACAACACTGGGTAAATTTAGGCTTATTACACACATATTTGCATCTTAACTCCAACTATTAAACACAAAATAAAAGATGCCGTTGTAAAGAGTAAGCAGCTCCTGAGATGACAGCTGGATGACACATCAGCAACATTTACTCGAAAGGTTCATTCCGGGAACGTACGGGCGCAAGGCGGGGAACAACCTTGGGCTGGCGTCGACACACCGCGGGACACTCACACACACACTCACATCTACATCTTAGGGGGCCAATTTAGAGTCGTCAATGAACCTATATTGCATGCCTTTGGACTGTGGGAGGAAACCGGTGCACCCGGAGGAAACCCACACGAACGCGGGGAGAGCAGGCAAGCTCCACACAGAAGGGCCCTACAGCCGACCCATGGGATTGAACGCAGGACCTTCCCGGTGTGAGGCAGCAGCGCTAACTGCTGGGCTGCCCTAATTGCTGTGGTGTAATGTTTTCTAATGTATCTTAACTCGCATTTTATGTGTTACACATCTCAACTACACATCTTAGTATTCATTCGATTTTGTGAGTATTTGCCATCATTGCAACAAAACCAAACGCAAGCTTTGCCTTTGACTCATCTGTGCAGGAGCAGTAGGCAGCTGATGTTGGCAGCGCCAGGGAAGCAGAGCTTTTATTGGTCAGGGATTTGAATCAACGATCCTTCAATCACAGGAGCACCTCCCTAACTGTTAAACAGCTGTTATGCTAAACGTCTTCCTGTCATACAGAAAGACTGCAATTTAAAAAATCAGTTAATCTTGTGTTTACGAAGGTCGTTCTGTCCATGAAATGATTGTAATTCAAGTCCAGCACTCTTTGTTTAATTGACATTCTAAAAGGAAAATGTTTTGGAAAAAAAAAAAGAAACGTACTCGCAGTACGCCATGGATCAATAAACCCTTGAAGGAAGCTTATGGCTAAAATGCAACACAGTGTGCTTAATTCACGTCGGAAAATCATGAAACAAGACGCCGTGCTGCAAATGTGGAAACAAAAACGCCCCTGACAGCTGCATGAGTTATGACTAAATCTTTTATTTGATTGTGAAATGCCCCCGGTCCCTTCTCCACCACGGAGTGGCAGCCGTTTCAGTCAACTCCCACAAGTCGTAACCTCTCTGAGAAATAAGCTTCTGTTGCTCGCAGACGTGCTTGCAGTGACGCTGGGCATTGCCAGGAGCAACGCAGTCGAATCTGAATGTGGTTGAAAGCGCCAGGGCCGAAATGCCAAAGCGCAAAAAAAGCAGAGACCTCAGGTGGCTGTTTTATGGGCCTTCCCAGCGTATCTGAAGAGGACTTTAACAGGCCAAAGAACAAGCGGGAGCGAAGGAAGCCAAAACTGCGGCATTAACGTTGGTAGGACGAGAGCAGGACCAGGGCAGGATTGCCCCGAATCTTTCAGCCTAGCCGTCGTCGGCGCACAATTCCGGGCAGCAAGGCGTGGACAGATTACGCGTTATCCGGCACGGCGTCTCCCAGTGCCGGCGATTCCGCAGAGCGCAAAAAGCGCCACTTAGCCATGCTCTTAATGAGGTGCCACAATATTCCACCACTTCGTTAGCTTTCTACCACATCGGAACGTTCACAGACGTAGAGCGGCTTTTTCAGCAAGGCGGCTCCAAAACTCGCTCTGGGTACTGACATTTAAAGACTCAAACTGAGGAACATCCACTTCCTGATTACAGGGACAGTCTACCGAGATTAACTTGGGGTTAAAGGTCTCGCTCAGGTGCCCAATGATGGTAGTTCTGGCAGCTGGGTTTGAAGCTACAATCTCTAGGGTAACTTACCATCCTATGGGGCAATACTCTGGAAGCCACCTTAGACATCGGCTTGCAAAAGGGTTTACAAGCCTTTTGAGCAAAACCGAAGTGCAGAAAGACGCTGAGGGGTGTAGTAACAAATTCCGTGTTGGTTAAAACTGGCGGTCTCTCACAAGAGCCCACCATTGGGTCAATTTTTAAGTCGCTCCAGGGAGACCGTCCCTGTAATAAGGAAATGGAAGTGCGTTAAATGCCATATCTGATTTCTTAATGGCGATGGAGCGATGCGTACCTTCCCCTCTCTCTGGCGTTCATTGAATTGGGCGATTAACTCGGTGGCCCACTTGATTCTCTCCGGACTGGGGCAGAACTCCTCCTGCACCGGCTGGATTTGACTGGGGTGGATGACTTGCTTTCCTTGAGAGAGATGTCAAACGTCAGTGACTTATTATTAATATACACCCTAAGGAAAAAAAATCCAATTACGCCCAAATTTTAGACTGGATCAAACATGTCACACTTCATTACGAGCACATCCAGTAAAAGGGATTAATACATTTATTATTCAAATATGCAAATAATACACACAGCAATTTCTACTGTATACAACAGTTCAATTACAAGGAAATATTTAATATTCCAAAAAAAATGAATATTAATGTAATGAGTGTTTAAACCAGGCCTCTGGGATATGAGGGTGCAGAGGGAGTCACTGCATAATGAAACATAGCGCTGGATTTCACTTTGGCCCGTGAGCATAAAGGGTTTCTTTTTTTTTTGCTCCAGAGTTTAAAGGCCCTGCTCTCCCGAGACGGCAGCGGCGGCAGCGTCCAGAACCTCCTCAGAAATCCCCTCTTTCTCAGGCGTGGCTCCCCAGCCCGCCCCGATTTTTGAGGGCCGCAGCGGGGACGGTGGATGCCATGAATCACGGGTGCCATCCTGATTTTCGGCCCGTGCCCCGCTGAAACTCTGAAACTTTACTGCACGCTTAGTTACACTTCAATCTGAGACGGAGCGTGTGAGGCTCTGCTTCTCATTACAGAGCTGCGGGTGAAACACACACACACACACACACACACACAGTTCTACTGCAACTGTACAAACAAGCGAGGGCGTCTGAGCTCCGAAATACAGACAAACACACACACACACATACAGAGATGTAACCAAGCTCAGCTTAGGGTGTGTTAATGACCCGATAGTGGGGTGAGAAATCGGAGACGACTACAACTGATGACCATGAAATCTCATTTTGTCATGTCTTTATACAGAGAAAAAAAACGATAATCCTCCTGCATGTTGTGCTTTTTAGATTGAAAAATACCCTAAAAAGGCATTTTTGCATTTTAGAAAAATACAATTTTTGTCCAGCAAGTTCATGAATTTATTCTCCTTTCTTGTTTTAGCAATACGAATTCATTTTTACTTATAATATTTCTGGGTTACAGACTAATCCGACCATTTAAAACATTCATGCCACCCTAATTAAAAAAAAAAAAAAGACCCAGTAAACCCCACCATCTAACTTCCAGGCCACAACCTGACCGTAGACAAAATGCCAAAAACACCCCACTCCAGCAGCACAGATTCCTTTTTGGCCGAGTTTCCTCTGAAGAGACCCAAAAAAGTTGAGCTGCCGCTCCTGAGAATCCCGCGCATGAGAAACCCATTAGCTCCATCTGCTAGCTTCACCCGGCGTAACCCCTTCGGAAGCGCTCGCAGCCACGTGCGACGCAGTTCGACTTCCACACATTTCACTCTCGATATAACATATGACTGACATTATTAGGCTTTAATATGTTAACACGCTCCCGCTCCCGACACAGGTGTTACCGCCCCCCTCCCACTCCCTTTTCCTTTCCAACGACAAGTCGGTCGAGACTTCTGCAAACATGAATCCACACAGCTTTCGGGAGGATTTGTTTATTTATGCGTGTGCAAATGGCAGCGAGACGTGCAGTTGAAAAGTAAATAAAGCAAAGCAGCCTGGCAAGGGAGGCTCTTGCTGTCGGGCCAGTGGCCGGTACGGATGGAGGACGGAGTGTTTGGGAGGAGAGCGATGTGTGTGTGTAATGTCCCCTTCTGGTCCCAGAGGAGCCGGCCTGTTGGATCAACAGCCTAAAGAGGAGGCGCAGCGCCTGCGTCTGCGACGCCCAGCCCAGAAAAGGCTGGCAGGGGGTAGTTCCCTCGCATCAACAAAATATGCCCCCTTCCCTGTACTGCCACCTGTTCAGGAGCCGTCTGCTCCGAGCCAGCTAGTGACAGAGCCAGCGCGGGGGGCGTCGCCCTGCCCTCACGCCGCGCCGCCATTGGCCGGAGCCGTCGCATCGTTATTGCCCCCACCGAAGCCAGCCAGCCAATCAGACGGTGCCATCTGGTACAGGAGGCCGTCTCGTCGGGGGCATTCTGGAGCCCTAACAGTTCCCCCTACAGCCCCCCACCCATCCCCACCAAACTCCCGCCCCCGTTAGACGAGGTTCTGTGTTCCAGTAACGGAAACAACATTTTGACAGTTTCATGATTTTTTAATGATGGACCACAGGATCACAGTTCCTTTCACTACTTACGTCGGGAACTAAATATCAGCAGAAATGCCGTGCCCATGTTTAACGGATGTTTGACTTTAAAAAGGAAAAAAAAAAAAATCGTACTGGAATGCCAAAGCGCAGAGCAGTCGATTCAAGAAAAACACAAAAAAAACGAGTACAATACCAGTGGGGCTGAATAATCGACACCACAGTGTATGGTAGGTGCCAAAACAACATGAATCGCTCGACAGAGAATTCAAATGTTAACACTCAGATTTGAGCAACAACACAAACAGCATGCTGTGGATGAGTCCCGTTTGGAATGAAGCAACAGTTCAAAGTTTGGGCTCTTCAGAAAAAAATATAATAACTACAATTATAACTGCAAAATAATCTGAAGTTTGACAGACATTCTTGATAATATAATATTCTAGACAATAAGAGTCCAACTTGTTTTTATTTGTCTATTAAAAATAAATGAGAATTTGAAAAAGAAATGAATAAATATATGAGATGTTCAACGTGACAAAATAAAACTGTATTAACAACAGGTTGGTCAAGTTTTCTGAGTAAACGCTTATTATCGTATGGAAAAATGGAAACGTAACAGTTATTGGATTCTCTCTCGAATTTTCTTTCCGTGTCTCTCTCACACACAGTGTACAGCAGCTGCAGTTCTCACCCAGGCGCCAGGTGTCTAGCAGTGGCATACGGAGGGAAGAGACACAGCGAGAGAGAGAGAGAGAGAGAGAGAGAGAGAGAGAGAGAGATGGTGCTGCTCGGGAATCCACATCCCTCACTCTCAAAGGGGCCGGGAAAAGACAGAGACATCAGCCTCCGTCCCACCTGCCTGTAAACACACACCGGCGGACGCCGTGCTCTGGTCTAGATTAGCCGGCACGGCTCGATAGCCGAAATCAAGCCCGACCCCTGTTCCTCGGCCGTCTCGGCAATCTGTCGCCGCTGCACGAGCGATCTGGGACAATTTGGGAAAATTCCAGACTCGTCTGCTGATGTGTCGTTTACTTCAGGAACGCGTTCGGGAGCGTTACTTCTTGAGTGCACCGCCGGCGCCGCACAAAGTCATAACGAAATAGCCGGCCAAGTCGCACGGACTGGCCGTCGCGTGCACGGGTCCGGGCGGCGGAGCTAAATTTAGCAGCTGGAAGACGGAGAAGAAAGGAGGGATTGAGGGTAGAGGGAGCAGGAGAATGCGGTGAGACAAAAGCTCTGCGCTCCGGAGGAATGGCCGGGGCCGCCGTAAACATAGATGCGCAGAGGGAACAGTGTGTGTTCTGCAAACAGCAATTACATATTCATTAGCCCAGGCTCTGAGGAGGGCTGCCTGCGGCCTCCTGTGGCCAGTTACCCGCTCACCGGGACTCCACACACACGCACACACACACACACACGTTGCCTGGCTACAAACCTACACAGCGCATTGCTGTGAATGGAGGACCAGTTAGACCTGGGAGCATGCATATATAGACACATATACACACACCTGCACACAAGTAATTACACTAACAGCACACACACACACACACACTCACACACTCACACACTCACACACACAGATGCAAACAGCTTAGCCACTCTTGGAGCATGCCTACATAGATACACACACAGCCCTTCCCCATACACCCTAACGGGACACACACATGGCACTTAGTCTCAGGCCAGCTCACTTTGAGAGCGCGTGCACACACACACACGCACGCACGGACGCGCACACACACACCCGCACGCACACACACACCTGCACGCACACGCACATACAAACACACACACACAAATACAAATAACAGACCATAGAGCGACACCTGCAAATACCCTAACAGGACAAATGCACACACACACATACCCTAACAGAACACACAGACAAAAACAAAGTCCCCGCGCACCCCCCACAAAAAACTGGTCAAGCTGAGCCGAGACCACAAATCATGCTTAAAATCAAACGTTTTCTCCTTTTTCTTTGCTGGAAAACCAGCCACTTCATTGAATCAATAAAAAAAAAAAAAGCTTTCCGACGTTCCAAAACGACTTAATCGTCTCCGAAATCTGGAATATTCCTCGGGAGGAAAAGGCAGACGAGGGACGAGCGCGGAAGGCCGGCGTCCCAGGTTCAAAGCGGCGTTCTGAGGAATTCGTAAAAGCACTAATGAGCTGAAGTCGCAGTAAACGCGCGGCTCCGGGGCCTCAAAGGGGCCGAGGCGGAAACATGAAGGGTGCAGCGCTGCCTGAGGGACGAGCGCCGCACCCAAGAGCCGGCAGCGCTGCGCTACAGCAGATGGGCCTAAACAACACACACTCACACACACATGACAGTACACACACTGTACTGAGCTTACGGGGAAATAACAGCATTATTAGGCGACTAAGTTGTGGAAGGGGAGAGGAATGGGGTGTGACTTTACAGCTTGTGTGTGTGTGTGTGTGAATGTGTGTGTCTACAAAATGTTTTGCTCTCTGCTAGGACCAGTGATGTCAGGAAATACATGAGCTTAGAGAGGGAAGATTTTTCATTTCTACACCTAAAAAACGGTTAAGACTGTGGGTTTCGGCGAAGCATTTGTAAGCTGTAATAAAACGCTGCATAAAATATCCCATAAAGACAGCGATGCAAGACTGTACCAGTGTGTGTTAACCTGTTTGTAGATAATGATGAGAGGAAATACGTGACATTTAGCATCGAAAAGACATTTTTTGGTCCTGATAAATATTTTCTAAGGTTCTATAACTTATCCCATACAGAGAGCAATGCAAGACTTTGTACGTGTTTGTCTGTATATTCTAAGCGTCTGTTTACACATACGCTGGCATTTTTATAAACCCATTTGTTATTCTTTTTTTTTTTTTTAATTGCATTTACACGTCATTCGGTTGAAAAAAGGCCTGTTTACACATATGCACATATTTTTTTATATTTTTTTTCTACGTTTGGGCCTTTTGTTTACACATATCCACAGAATCCAGCGTTTTGAAAAATCTTCGCTTTGGAGGGCATTTTTAAAAAAATATTTTTGTGCTTCTGCGCTGGCTAAAACTCTAAAACTCTTATCCAAACATATTTAAGAAATGTGTTTATAAAAATATCTGCATACGTGTAAACAGGCCCTGAGTTGACCTGTTTTTAGGAGCCGTCGGAGGCAGCAAATGCATAGATGAGACATGTTTTAGCATTGGTTCTTGTGTGATAAGCATTTTTAAAATTCGATTTCTACGTCGAAAAGTGGTAAAAATAATCTTATTTATAAAAATTTGGGCAGTTGGTAGCACAACGGTTAGGATGTTCGCCTCGTGATGGAAGATCATCGGTTCAAGTCCAGGATGAAAAAAGGTACCACAGAGGTACTCATGAGCAAGGTACTGTCCCCCAAGCTGCCAATGTCAGCTGCCCACTGCTCTATCACAGATGGGTCAAATGCAGAGTTCTGGGGCAGTTGGTAGCATAAAGATTAGTGAGTTGGCCCTCTGACTGGAAGGTCGCCGGTTCAAACCCCAGACTGGTAAAGGTACCACTGAGGTACTCATGAATAAAGTACCGTTGCCCACTGCTTCTTCAGTGTATGCTGTGCTGTGTTCACAATGACAAATAACGATCGCCTTCTTATACAAGAAAATATGTGACTCTGCACGACAAAACCAGTCGCTTGTCGCAACAGAGGTTTCCAAGAAAAACAAGCGTTTATGTTGCGTGGGGTAAAATTTGGGATTTTTGGTTTTTAGTGTTTTGAAACAGTGGAAGGTCTATACTGTAGTGTTGTGAATAAATTTGGCTGAAAAACTTCCCCTTTCCATCCTAAAAACGTGACTTTCTTGAGGTGAGGAATTCAATTCCAGCAGAATGTTCAAAGTTTCTGTTTTGACCGCTCTACTTCAATATTTACGGTAAATCCACTGGTTGACTAGCGTGAAGATATTTCTCCGGAATCCATCTTCGTCTCCCGAGTTCAGTTAACCTAACGCAGGTAGGCTATCCGTGTGGCTGTGAATGCAGCGTAGGCTAGCGTAAATGCAAACGTAGCCGCGACCGCACCAAGCGTCTGTGAGTGCTACGTCGATAGTCAACTTCGACGGCAGATTTCTCCGTTTCTCACTTGGCGTGACAGGAGAAACCCGACTCCTTTGAATGTTGATATCTGTCATATGTCGTCCCATTCATTCCATATAGGTATCGTTTTGAAGCTTAATTTATGCCCTTTCATGAAAACATAACTCAATTTTGAAAATTTGCGACAAGCGACTGGTTTTGCCGTGCAGAGTCACATATCTCAAAGACAGCAGTGCGTTTGTGTCCAAAACGTTGTTTAACTGTAGTAGAAGATCCCATAAAATATGCCATGAAGGCAGTAATGCAGGACTGTGTGAGTGTGTGTGTGTGTGTGTGTGTGCGTGTGTGCAGAATAGCGTACCAGTAAATCCCATGAGCGCTCCCTCCCTGGCTTGCTGCCGCAGTCCTTCGACGTCCTGGTAGTCGATGTAGACCATGTCGATGGCCTGCAGGCCGAAGGCCTTGGTGGTGAGCACTACTTTCTGCCGGGCGTAGAGCAGCTCGCGGGCGTCTTTAGTCCTCGTTGCACCTTTCCGACACATACAAACCACCCAAAAACACAAGCAGAGCAGGTTCAAATTACAGATCACAACCCGGAAAAGAGACCTGGATTACTGACGGTGGGTCACATTAAAGCTCGACTGGAGGCAATAAAAGCAACGCAAACAAGTTGCTGTGGATCATCCAGCTAAGATAGTCAGAGGGAGGTTGGGCAGAATTGTGGGGGGACTTTACAGGACATTTAGGTCCTCACCAAGATGAAGATTTTGTGCTGTATGTGAGAACAGGAAAAAAACTGTTTTACTTAAAAGTGGTTTTATCTGAGTAAAGATTTGCTCTCAGTGTAGTATTGGACCCCAAAAAAGAATAAGACCTGACTGTGTGTGTGAGACAGAGCGAAAGATTACGTTTGTATGTGTCTGTCAGCCTGATTGCCTTCAGAAAGGTAAGAAAACCTGATATTTGTCAGCTTTTTTTGGTTTTGTGACTATTTTTCTCTCATAAGAGAAACTTTTATTTTTATTCAACTTTAATTTTAAAAAGGCCATATATTTACTTTCGGACGTTGAGGTTGGGGTCAGTAATTATGGGAGCCAAAAGGACTATCTCACAAAGACAGCATGACATTACAGTGTGTGAGAGTGTGTGTGTGGGCTGGGTATTTATGGCATTGTGGGGACCTTTTTGTCCCCTAAAATCACTTTTATCTGTTTTTTTGGGCTTTGTGGGGACGTTTGCGAGGTCCCCATGAGGAAAAATGACTTTATAGAAAATGTGCTTGTTTTATTTGAGAAACTAAAAGAGGTAAAAGATGTGTTTTTGGTTACTGAGGTTAAGGTTAGAGTTAGGATTAGGTGTAGGTGTAAAATTATGTACTTTAGTCATTATGGGAGCTTATGGAAGGACCTCACAAAGATAGTAATACAAGACTGTGTGTGTGTGTGTGTGTGTGTGCGCGTAAGAAGAGCTCGGCTGGCAGACCTATGCTGGCACAGAAGTCATCTGAGCCGAACACCACTCCGTCGTGATGAAGTCCGACTTTGGGTCCGAGCTGCCGCACCTCCTCGCAAACGGCCTGGGACAGACAGAGGAGACACAAAGAGCTCTGTGTGTGTGTGTGTGTGTGTGTGTCTTGGCACTCGATCAAGTCGCCCAGTCAGATGGCTCAAATTTCCCCCCATAACTCCCTCAATCAATGTCTCAGCTTCTGCTCCTCACATAGAAGTTTAGACATGGAAAACGATCAGTTATAAAAACAGAGCACACACACACACACACACATACACACACACACACCCATGCACGCAGACACACACGCACACTCACACTCACACAGTTATAATTAATAGCCTGATACAGCCGCGTCCCTGCGGATGGAAAAAAATGGCTTAACGTGTGAAGGCCGTCCAAAGCTGGGCCTCCGCACCAAAGTGGCGGTTGGGGAGAGGAAAGTTTGGAATGTGATATGATTGTGTCAGGCGTGGAGCAGATGGAATTTGTCTCCTGCTTTTGTTGGGTTCCAAATTAATTTCACTTCTCGCTGTGACTCCGCAACATTTCCCTGTCTCGGTTCGGCGACGCGGTTTGGCCAGCGAAGCTCAAAGAGAGAAAGCGAGAGAGAACGTGTGTGTGTGAGAGAGTGTGTGTGTTGGGATAAATCAAAAACATAAACAAGCTTCATTTTTTAGCAGAGCAAAATTCTCTGCCTTTGCCCTTTACACTCACACAGCCCTATAGGGGTAAATAATAATAATAATACCTCGCCAAATATATAGGTACAAATGAATCGGGAAAAAACAATTTAGGAAATTTAAAAAAAAGCTAACGAGTAAACGATCACTTGTTACACACGTCGGTTCTCGCAGCCCGACTCGAATCTGTCCGTTCTGGTAAATAGAATTCTCATGTTTGCATATTTGCCGAAATTTACCTTAAAATTCAGCAAGCCCACCGCTGTTTCCACGAAGGTGACGAGACGAATGGGTTCCACCAGCTCTCGGCCTTTCAAGTGCCACTGAAACCTGTCAGCAAACTGACACACACACACACACACACACACCCCAAACACGCAGATCATTATTTATTCATAAATAATGACCAGCACTCATCTGGAGGCGACATCAATGAAAAAGGGAACGGCGTCTGAACGAAAGAAAAGCAAAGTGTTTGTTACTGCTGCGAGTTTCCGCACCCCTGTCTGACATTCGCCATTTGAACCCTTCTTTTATTTTTTCAGTCTCTTTAATCACGCTCAAACCGACGGCACGCCGCAAGTGACAGACGTCCAATTAAATCAAGAAAGAGACATATAAACGCGACTAAATGAACTCCTGAGTCAGGGTTTAAGACGGGAAAAGTGTAGATCGTTTCTTTCTTTTCTTTAACGCAACAGCACACAGTAACTCTTGGGGCCCTGGATTAGCGCCTGCCTGACGAGCCCCTCCACCCCACCCCACCCCACCCCACCCCTCGAGACATACTACATGTTCCAGTGCGTCTTTAGAGAACGCGAAAAAGAAGGGGAAATGAAAAGGCCCCGGAGAAGATCTTGCGAGCTTGTCTGGGGGCGCATTTCATTTCAGCATTATGCGATTTTCTCCGGCTTCCCCAGGCAGACGGGCCGGCGAGACGTGTGACAATCAGGGTGTGATGTGACACTTCTGCCAGTCTTTCATTCGCTGGCATTTTTCCCCCCCCCTCCTTTCTTTCTTTCGTTCTTTCTTTCTTTTCCCCTTTTCTCCCCACTAATATTTGAGCTTACCTAAGAAGGCTTTAAAATGAAGTTTAGCTCTTTGAAGACCAAAGCATTCCAATTTTTTCCAACAGACCAGTTCACAGCGAGCCGTGCGCTGCCAGTGGGGAAGCCTGAATTCCAAAATCTATCATCTGGAAACACACAAAAGCACCCTCTGTCAGATATTTCCTTTCAAAGCCAGTTAAAAAAAAAAAAAAAAAAAAAGAAGGGCTGAGGGTGGGGAGAGAGAGAGAAATGGTGGAGAGAAGCGAGAGAGGGTGTATCGGGGAGGAAGAGAGGGAGAGAATGAAAGGGAGGGAGGGAGGGAGGGAGGGAGAAAGAGAGGAAATGTGTTATTCCCTGTCCCTTCACACACACTGAGGCTCGAAGATCAAAATAACCTCAGGTAAGTCCGGCCTATTTTTCCCTCTTTCTCTCTCTCCCCCCTCCCAAAATAAAGACAAAAATAATCCCACGCACGCCTGTTTTATGAGCTCCAGGAATACGGATTCATTGAGGGATTTTTTTTTTTTTCCATTTTATTCCTAATGGGGGGAATTTTAATCATCTCCCCATTCAATCGCAGTAGGATAAATCATATCGGGGAGATTTGCATAAATATAAACCATCAAAGCCTTTTCATCTTCAAAGGGGTTTTCAAGACCCAATAAGCTTTGTACTGTAATCATCTGAGGTCACCACCCTGCAGGAGCAACGCTGCTATGGCAACATAAAAACTAACGCCGAGGGCTTAGCATAATATCCCCCCCTCCCCACCCCACCCCAAAATATACACACACACACACACACACACAGACACCCACCCACCCCGAAATGATGACAGAGGGGCCGCGTTCCCAACCAGGCGGCCCACCCTAGCGCCCACACCCTTCTCCCGCCTCCCCTTTTTTTGTTGGTTTTTTTTTTCTCTCTCCCGGTTCCGGTTCTCATCCTCTCGGGCGAGTAATGGGCAGCTGGTTTCAAAATGAAGAGTTTACATGTTTTTTTTTAAAAATGCGATACGGTCTCCAACCCCCACATCTGAACCGATGAGAGAGGGGACGTGCTCCCAACCGGGTGGTTCGCCCTATCGCCTGTTTCCCTTCTCTTGCCGGTCCTCGCGCTCTCGGACGAGTTTATGTGGCTCTCGAATAGCAGAACAAACGATGTTCGGTCCAAATACGCCCCAAAACGACGAGAAATGATGGCGTTCTCAACGGGGCGGTTCTACCCCAAACACCTGTATCCGTTTCTCTGTATCACCGTTTTTTAAAGCGGGTTCTCGTCCTCTAGGACGAGTCGTGGAGAAGAGCTTGTGTACTTCTTGAATTGCACACACACTGAAGCCACGTCGTCTCGTCTCTCTATCTACCTATATATGTATATACCCTGAAACGACAACGTTCCTAACCAGATCCCTTGAGCCTGCACCCTTCTCTTGCTTCCCATTTTGATCGGCCCTACTCCTCGTGCTCTCAGGTGAGTCTTGGTGAAAAATTTGTGTAGAATTGCAGAATGAATGATTCGCCCCGAAACACTCAAAACAATAAGAGAGGGCCACGTTCCCATCCTAGCTCGCTGCCTAGCCCCCGTACCCTTCACCCGACTCCTTTTTTTGGTCCCAGTCTTCATCCTCATAATCTGAGATGCAAGCGCTCTTCTCAGACAATAAGGTTTGTGTATTTCTCAAGTAGCAGAGCGAACAATATCCACTTCCATCCCACCAACACACACACACACCCCCTTGAAGCGAACAGAGAGTGCCGCGTTCCCAACCAGGCGATATGTTCTTCTACCAATGCTGCGTTTGACTGGGCCATTAGGACATGGAGGAGTGGCGACAAATTACAGGTGTGCCTTTGTAGCACCGGAGAGGACAGACCCGAAATGCCTCTTTTGGGTATTTACACGGCCCGGGATATCGGCCTCGATTGTGCGCGGCGCTGCTTAAGTGATAATACTAGAGCCCGGCTGGAGCAGAATAAGGGCTTTCTAGCAGGTCAATGACTCTACATGAGACGACCCTTCTGAGTCCTTCTCCTGGATAATAATAATAAAATTTTAAAAAAGCAGCCGCTCTTTAATAAGAGGTGTATTATCCTGAGATTGAGAAAGAGAGGAGAAAAGGCTTGGGAGAGAGGAAAATGATCAGGGGTGACGAAGGAACGAGGCAAAGACAGCGAAAGAGGGGGGGGAAAGAAGGGCGGCGAGTGGACAAGTTTCAATTAATCTTCTTCAAAAGAGGGTGAGATTAAATGTTTCCGGCCTGCTGAAGTGCTCATTTCACTAAAGAGGGGGAAGGTAGAGAAAGAGAAGAAAAAAGAGAGAGAGAGAGAGAGAGAGAGAGAGATAAGAAGGCCAGGCCCGGAGCCGGGTCCTTTTCAGGAGCCGATGCACACCCAAAGGCACACAGGCCGGAGAATGCGGACGGCTCCAAGTTTGAGGGAGGATTGTGCGGGCAACAAAAGGGGTGGGAGTTACGCCTCTTAGCGTCCAATAAGCCTTGTCAGTCAAACAAGTCGGGAGAAAGGAGAGAGAAAGGGAGCGCAAAAGATTTTCACACAAAGGGAAACAAGTAAGTCCCTCTTTTAGCAACAGATCAGTGTGGAGGTTCCTTGCCTAAGCTAGGTGTGAAGGAGGAGGTAGCTAAACAGCAGAGGGGCTTTAGGCCTGACAGAAGAGGAGGAGAAAGGGAGGAGGGGGAGGAGGAGTAGAGCCGTAATCAGCGCTCTGAGCGGATCGGGGCTCCGAGTTGTTAGCGAGTTTGTAACCCTGTAAAAGCCACGGACAGGAAAAGAGGGAAAAGAGAGGGAGCGCAAACGAGGGATTTAATCTTGTGCAGTCATAGATTTTCAAACTTTATTATATCAGTTGTCTAGACGACGGATATGTAATCAAATCAGCAAACACGTTTGCTCTAATTCAGCTGAATTACGGGCCCCAGCGGGACTGCAGCAAGCCGATCGAGCTGTTGCTAATTGAGGTGCGTTAATACGCCAACGAAAGACACATCAGATCTGTGCAAAACGGACTAAGCGCGTCTTATTTTAGCTCTATGATAATGAGTGGCTGAGGACAAGAAGCGGAGGGAAGAGGAGAGAGAGAGAGAGAGAGAGAGAGAGAGGGAAGGACAGACAGATAGAGAGCTTCCTTTCATGTCAATCTGCCTGCCTGTCTCTCGTCACTTTCAAAGCAGCAGGCCCATGTCGGGTCAGGGCTACATGATGCCTTCACCAATCTTCCCCACCCTGCTGAGGATCTGAGCTGAGCGGTGTGCGTGTGTGTGTGCGTGTGTGTGTGTGTGTGTGGAAGTGTATGTGTGTGTGCACATCCGGACAGTTTCTGTCTCTCTCTGTCTGTCTTATTCCCCATCCCCTCCTCCCACACCTCTCCATCTCTCTCACTTACAGACACACATCATACGTACAGTGTATCTGCTGATGCATTACATAGCCATGGCATAAATAACCCCAAGTCAAACCTAGCATCGAGGACGTTTTTTATCTTCTAACACCTGGGTAAAAAAAGAGTAAAATAATGAGGAAAATATAGCTGCAAGCAGCAATGAACGGGGTCCAAGCTAAAGTCGCAAAAGGCAGCACAAAAGCAGCTGATGTAGTAAGTGTCAAAAAAGGGAGTCAGTGAATCAGACTGCAAATGTATGCATCATTTTAGCACCCCCTATTGTTAAAAAAGCAACAATGCATATTTTTTCCGATTTCAGCTTTTGATATTTATACCAAATTTCATGTATTGACACACTGCTCTTGGATATAAGGATGCATTTGTCGAAATTTTCCAAATTTGAGCATATGTTTTCATGAAAGGGCATAAATCGCTTCTCAAAACGATACCTATATGGAAATGAATGGACGACATAAGGACTGGAGATAATAACATTCAAAGGAGCGGTTTCTCCCTGTCACGCCAAGGAGAAACGGAGAAATCTGCCATCGAGTGATTATCGCCGTAGCACTACAGACGCTTGGTGCGGTCGCGTTACGCTTAGATGACAAGAAGCCTACGCTGCATTCGTCATTGTTAACGGATAGCTTCCACCTGCGCCAGGGTTAACTGAACTCGAGACGAAGATGATTCCGGAGAAACATTTCACTTAGTCAACCAGTGGATTACCGGTGAATATTGGAGTAGAGCGGCCAAACAGAAATCGCGAACATTCTGCTGGAATTGGAATTCTCACCAAGAAATACGCTTTAGGGATGAAAGGGAAATTTATTCACAACAGTACAGTATAGACCTTCCACTGTTTCAAAACACTAAAAACCAAAAATCCCAAATTTTACGCCACGCAACATAAACGCTCGTTTTTCTCGGAAACCTCCGTTGCAACAAGCGACTGGTTTTGCCGTGGAGGGTCACATTTATAGTTCCCTCTATTTGCTTATTTTAGCCGTACCTTTGTGAATTCCCAAAAAACTTTCCGGTTCAGTGACAGGCTAAGTCCGCAGATTTATTTGACCCCCTACTTGCTTTTTATCAGCTAATCAGCCTACGAGGAATTCCCAAAAGTTTGATTAGCATATTTTGCAAATTAGCAAAATCTCAAAATGGGAAGTCCATAGTCCCAGTCAGAAAGTTGTTTGGCTTAAGCCAAACAATCAACTAAAGCAGGAATTTTCACTCTCGGCTACACGGCTTGAGAGTTAGTTAAAAAAAATCATGAAAAACCCGCTTGCCCTCACTACAGTGCCAATTATAGACAGATAACTACGATTTTCTACGAGATTCACGCCATTTCTATTCACCCTGCAAATTTCAGCTTTCTGCAACTTACAGTCCAAGCTGCACAATCCGTTTTGAAGGGGGAAAAAATGATGACAACGAAGAAAAAAGAGAACAATTACGAGATGGTTCCATAGCACTTTGTGCTTGGACCCCTAAAAAATAAATGACTCTTCTGAAAGATTGCATACACCAGCCAATCAACTGTCCCTAAAGCCCACTCCTCTTTTCCATCACCTGAAGGTTTCGAGAGGCTCCCGGCGGGTGAGCGAATATTCACTGAAAGAGAAAAATCAGAGGGCGGAAAAATCTTGGAACAAGGCGACAGAACGAGTGAAGGGGGAGCGAAGGAAGGAGGGGGGAGAAAAAAATTATATGAGCACCTGTCGGCAATTAAAAAGGCAAGAAACAGAGCGGCCCGGGAAATATATGAGCACTAATTAAAAGCACTAGTTAAAAACTTCCTGCTTCTGGCCCTGGACTAGCTGTGAGCTAAGAGCAGGGGCCCCCCATCCCTCCGCCCCTTGCTCTCTCGCTCCCTTCCTCCACCTAGTTAAGACATTGTGACTCCTTTCAGGTCGGCGCGGGAGGCATGCGGGGCGGCTGAATGCTGCGGATTTGGGTTTGGCCAACAGCGGATGGGGGTCAGGATATTTTTTCCTTTTTGGAGTTTTGGAGGGGAGGACAAGGGGCCTCTCGGAGCCGTAGGGCCACCTCCAGCAGCGGGGATGCTCCGCTGATGGATGGAGACGGACGGACAGAAGAGGAGGCCTCGACCCCCTTGGGACACATATGGACGTGATCAGGAAACAAGGGCGTTTAATGATGTCACTGTCTCCTGACCTAAGAGGGGTCAGGGTCTGCGTCGGGGGGCTTTATTGAGTCATGGAGACTCGCCGGCCTTAAGGCTCGACGTCGGCATGTCAGAGAAGCAGAGCACAATCTACTGCATCCGGTCTCTGGGTCTGCGCAGGAGCAGCGTCATTAAAGGGGGCCAGAACGCCTCTAAAGACTTTGTTTTTTGGTGTAGAAGTGTCAAAGTTTAACAAAAATTCTTTACCAGTGACTGCAGATCATTTTGCACAATTTGTTAGATCCTTCCATTAAACTTCACGCCATCCTTGAAATCCATATCATAGAACTTTGTGAAGACTCTGTATAAAAAGTTCACCTAGTCATGAGGCATGTTTTTTTTGGGGGGGGGGGTCTTTGGGTGCTCAAAGTGCAGATGGGGAGGCCATATTTTGTGTCATCTGACCGTGAGAGGTCGGTTTCAAAATGTCATCGCTTTCCTGGCATGGGTTCAAGAATAACCGGCCCATCTCTCTCTCTCTCTCTCTCTCTCTCTCTCTCTCTCTCTCTCTGGGCCTGGCCCGGGGGTCCAACCCCATCTCCCTGTAAAACTGAGGGAGTTTGTTATTGCAGCTTTGAAGAGCCTCTCATTTTTACCCCTGCTTTATGTATACAGCGATCGTCGGGCTCCTTACAGACGCTGAGGAAAATGTCACGGGTATTTTTAGGTATTCGTTTTTCATATTACGCCCGGCATATAGTCTTCACCGTAGGCCGTCGTCACGGCACCTTGCCGCTGGGTCAGACTGATACTAAATATGGGGACTAATGTGCCGGGCAAAAAAACACAGAACAAACAAAAATGTCTCGTTATACTAATAATGACGAGCAATAATGCACAACAAAGCAGAGCTGAGCATATTCTCTTCTAGTTTTCTACACAATACTGTAAAAGCTGTTCTATCCATAACATCTAACCCATCATTACACGCAAACTTGCAGACGGTATTACATGTGGATAGATAGATATACTCTACCAGTCAAAAGTTTGGACACACCTTCCCATTCAATGTTTTATTCTTTATTATCATGACTATTTACGTTGTCGATTCTCACTGAAGGCACTATGAATGAACACATATGGAATTATGTAGTAAACAAAAAGTGTGAAATAACCCAGAACATGTTTTATATTTTAGATTCTTGAAAATAGCCACCTTTTGCTTTGATCACTGCTTTGCACACTCTTGACATTCTCTTGATGAGCTTCATGAGGTAGTCACCTGAAATGGTTTTCCAACAGTCTTGAAGGAGTTCCCAGAGATGCTGACCACTTGTTGGCCCTTTTGCCTTCACTCTGCGGTCCATCTCATCCCAAACCATCTCGATTGGGTTTGGTCAGGTGACTGTGGAGGCCAGGCCATGTGGCGCAGCACTCCATCACTCTCCTTCTGGGTCAAATAGCCCTTACACAGTTCATTCATAGTTTTGATGCCTTTAGTGAGAATCTACAATGTAAAGAGTAATGAAAATAAAGAAAAAACATTGAATGGGAAGGTGTGTCCAAACTTTTGACTGGTAGTGTACCTGTAGCTACTTCTACATCTTAAGGCCCTTTCCCTGTCTATTCTGTAAGCAGATCTCCAGTTTTACATAATAAATTAGAGCTCTCCATAAAGTCTCAGGGGATGCTTTCATATTTGTGACCCTCCACGGCAAAACCAGTCGCTTGTTGCAAATTTTCAAAATTGAGTCATTATGTTTTCATGAAAGGACATAAATCAAGCTTCAAAACAATACCTATATTGAATGAATCGGACGACATATGACTGAGATATCAACATTCAAAGGAGTCGGGTTTCTCCTGTCACGCCAAGTGAGAAACGGAGAAATCTGCCTTTGAAGTTAACTATCGCCGTAGCACTCACAGACGCTTGGTGCGGTCGCGGCTACGTTTGCATTTACGGTAGCCTACGCTGCATTCACAGCCACACGGATAGCCTACCTGCGTTAGGTTAACTGAAGTCGGGAGACGGAGATGGATTCCGGAGAAATATCTTCACGCTAGTCAACCAGTGGATTTACCGTAAATATTGGAGTAGAGCGGTCAAAACAGAAACTTTTAACATTCTGCTAGAATTGAATTCCTCACCTCAAGAAAGTTAGTGTTTCAAAACACTAAAAACCAAAAATCCAAAATTTTACCCCACGCAACGTCAACACTCCGTTGCGACAAGCGACTGGTTTTGCCGTGGGGGGTCACATTTGCGTCAAATAACCACATTTTAACATTTCTCACACAGGTTAAATGGGTTCTAAAATAAAAAGACGCTGCTACTTGCATTTAACACTTATAGTGTCACTTTGTGCTCAATGCACATCAAGGTACCACTGTACAGTGTCACAGTGCATCGAGCACAAAGTGACACTATACAGCGGTACCATGACTTATGAGTGTCCCAACTAACCAGTTATTCGAGATACGAGCCGTCTCTCTGCCGTTTTTTTGCTTTGAGTTGAGCGCTAAAATTCGGGTTACGAGCCAGCTGGGCGTGCGACGGCGCTATTTAATGACACTTGCCTAACTCGTTTCAGAAACATGCTGAAAGGGAGGATGAAACAGACCACATTGGACAGGTTTTTATCGAAAACCCCAACAGATGAAAAGGAGGAAAGCGTGGCGAAACGGGCAAAAATCTGAGATTCAGTTATTCAGTTCAGCCATTCTCGTCAGCATCTTCAAGTCGTCTGATCTCCAAGGCAAATGCTGTATATTATACTTAATAAAACCAGTTTATTGCAGTATATTCTATTGTATTGTGTTTTCATAAAATATTCGTTATTTATAAGCACATTTTTCTTATTTAAAAACATTTAACAAAAAATGTGGTGTTTTTTGGGGGGGGTCTGGAACGGATTAATGGCATTTCGATTCATTTCAATGGGGAAAACTGATTTGACATATGAGTAATTTGAGTTACGAGCTCCGTCACGGAACGAATTAAACTCGTAAGTCAAGGCACCACTATATATCTGTATGCGCTATATGGCAGTGTGCAAAGGAACCCTACTACACCAGGAAATGACTCATCTTTCCACCTCTTTCCACTTGTGCGATGCAAACAATTACACATCCACGACTCTGAGAAATAGCTGTGCCTCATTTCGGACATGACCAATCAGCACCTTTTCAAAACTTCCCGTCATACTAAGCTGCAGTCACTACTGCTGAGTCACGAGACCCTCAACACGCTGCCTCCCTCCGTCTTTGACTGTATTGGGACTCAGTGACGTGCAGCAAGAATCGTGCAAACTCTGTGTCAAAACAATATAAGCGTTGTGGAGAACCACGAGGACAAGCCAGATGTCATTTGCCCTGCTTGCTATGTATCACTTCAATCGTAGAAAGCGTAATATTGTTGGTTCTCACCCATTTCACTTCCTTGGTATCCTCCACTTTGGGGAGCATAAGCGCCGGGGGCAGGACCTCCGATTCCAAAATGACCTCCAGGTCGGCCTCAACCAGACCACTGGACACCGAGTTCACCCTGACACACTTCTCTGTGCGGCCCAGGTCCAGCTCTCCGAGTAATTTCGAGATGGTTTCCCGAGCCACTGCCTGTTTGGGGGATGCAAAAATGGATTAAAAACTGCGAAACGAGAGGCGATAGCTGAATGAAAGGTTTTCAGCAAAAGAAAAAATGAAAGACATAAATAAGTTCAAACTCAAAGCAAACTTTATCGAAATTTTAATGAAAACACAACGGCCTGAATTTCAACTGGGAAATGCAAAATTCCAAGTAGTTGCCCTGGTTTGCCTTGAATTTACATAGTGCGAGAACAATGATGTAATACCAACATCAAATAGGTATTCCGAGTTTGTAAAACACCCCCAGTGGAGGAAAAAATAAGTATAGAACACAACCTGGAACAATGTATTTACCTGCTTATTCTTGGATCTATTTAATTTTTGTTCCTGTGGTTCAAAATACGAGAAAGTGACATGTAGAGTCCGCATGCGGGGATGAAAAGGAAAAACGGGAAAAGGGATGTTGGTGATAAATGGCCTTATCTCTGAGCGCAGATTAAGACACATCAGTGGCCGACATTCGGTGAATTTAGAGAGGGAACGCTGGCTGGCGCCTGGGATTACGGAGTAGAACAAATCCTAGCGAGAGGGATCATCCTCAATGGAGCGAATGCACTCAAGACCATAAAACACAAAGTCCCAGCACACACAAACACACACACACACACACACAGGAAGTGCAAGGAGGGAGGGCAAGAAGAATCAAAGCTAAAGCCCTGCACTGGTGCCTAATAGTGACACAGCAGCACACGCCAGGAGATTCGAACCAGATGTGCTCTGCTTGCGCAGCGGCGGGAGGAGAAAGCGAAGGGAAAACTGGGTCTCCAAAAGCCCCGCGCACGGCCGCGTCCTGAGGGAAATGTGGTCCGAGTTACGCGGCTTGAGGAAACGGTAGCTTAGGAGTTGTCAGCTTAGATCAGAGCCGGCTCTGGAAAGCAAGCAGACCGCCAGGGTCTGCTGGTGATTAGCTCGGTTCCTCACACCGAGAGAAGAGAAGAGCAGATCGGCTTAAAAAGGAGGCGGGGAGAGGAGGCTCAGAGGTTAATGTAAGTTAAGGGAGAAGCTCCTGGGCTTTAGATCATCCTCACACCGTCCATACATTCCTCGTCAGGATCCGAAGCTATGGAGCCATACGTCAAGAAGACGATGATTTATGGACGTGAAATGAAGGGAGAGGGAGCGTCATGGAGACTGGAACATATATACACATTAAAAATATGGCTTAACCTAATAAAGCTTATTTTATCTGAGATTACCAATTCTAGTCTGAACCTGATTAAACCCAACCCGCTCTAGAACGTCAATCTGAGCCTGGTCTAAACCACAATCGGGCTACTGTCAAATAAAATTCACCACTGAGCCTTTTTTGAAACCCTTACTAGAAGCCGCAGGACATGTCAAATGCTGGGAAGCTTTCAATTTGGTCAGGCCAGCATGATAAAACATCAAAGAAATCTGGCCATAATCTCAGGAGACAGGAGCGTAAAGAGCCGTTGTAACGTTTAAAGAGGTGCAACTGCAATTTTTAAACCGCTATAGCCAACATTTGTGACGTTTAGCGAGATTTGGGTTCGACAACACATAAAACACTCGTGGACTCACATAAAAGCACAGCAGTAAAGCAAGGAAGTCTGACAGACTATGAAGCCATAACTCAACATTCAAAGACGTTGAACGGTGGATCCATTTTTTTTTAAAATGAAGAACCAGCCTGTCCGTCTTTCGCTAACGAAAAGACGGGCATCACCCGCACGCCGCTGCCGTCTCTGGAGGAGGCGCGAAAACAAACGAGAGCAGGCCGTGCAAATCTGCATACGTCTAACCCCATTCTAAACACCTTAACGTTACAGCAAACTTCCATATAGCAGAACTCTTGACAGTTTCCCCATCTCCCCTTCCCTCCTTATGTGAAAGGATGCCCCAGACAGAGTAATATTTGATTTCCTATCAGTAGGAAGAAGGCCAGTTAACTCACCTCCTCCACGAGTAAACTGACAAGAGAGAACATTCTGGAGAACATCTCGGCTCCTGAGGGGCCGGGCTACTCCGAGCTTGAATAAAACACTTTGAAAACTGAAATGTTTTACATTAATGGATCTCCATCCAACAAGTTGCTTCAAAGCGCGCTCCCCAATCACCTAGCATCCCACAGAGTGGCCTCGAAAAACCCAGGTTTCAGGGAGCTTTTGATTCCTCCCATCAAGCCCATCATTAAAGCCTGACACTGAGCCATGACAGCATGTCCACAAAACGCTCAAAACAAAGGATGGACTTTCAAGTCGGGAGATGTTGACCCCGAGCTGAAAAAAAGGCCAACTCCTTCATGTATTGAGAGCCTCAGAATTCCGACTCCTGCAGAGTTATGTGCCAAAAAAAGGAACTCCATGTCGGGATTATTCAGCTACGTCTGGCCGAGGTGTGCGAGTCAAAGGCTGGCTGGAAAACACTGTTTTATATCCAAAATATTTTATACATCTACAATACCACGGTGCTTCTGCAGACGCTACATTTTTAACTAGGGTGTATTACCATGATTTACTGAGCCTTACTGCTGAATAGCAATCTGATCTGAGAACAGCTCCACAACATTAGTTTGAGGGAATAAATGTAACGGAATATTTTAGAATCCCAAAAAATTGGCCCTGTTTTATCCATCGTTCTTCAAGGGTGGTGAAAGCTTTTTGCTCTACTTTGTAGCCCTTGAAGGTTGAGATGCGGTTGACTTGCGAGGTAGACGGAAGTGAGCTGTAGCGGCACTGAGGGCAGACGAGCCTGTATAGTCTAGGTGTGAAATCTGAGAGAACAATGTCCCACACACTGGCTTTGACAAGTGACATGACGGCCATCTGCAGCCCCGTTCCGACTGAATGAATAATAGATCCAGCGTTTGATCCTCTCTTCATTCTGCATTTGTCCTGTTCCACATGAGGGGAAAGCCTGGCCCCCCTCCCCTTCCTCCCCTTTAGCCAGGGGTTGTGTATCCAGCACCACAGAGGGGAAATAAAAAAGCGAGACCGGAGAACATTCCGACCGCCTTTCTTGGGAATTCTGTGGTTGGCGGCTGTGTGCTGTGTGGTACTGCACACGCCTGTGTGGGATCTGCAGTTGCCAACCAAAACGGCTCACTTGTAACTCGATTAAAAAAAGGGGCAAGGGTAGGTGTGTTCGCTCCGAGCTTCAGCGTCCCCCGATACGTTTGCCTGCATCTGGACGAGCAAAAGGTTACAGCGTAACACTGCTCACACGAGGCCTCTTTTAAAAGCTTCGGTGCCCAACTGTGGAGGATTTAATGTTAACACGCGCGGTTTGCCACTAGTGGCACGTAATAAAACCTAGTGGTGCCACCACAAAATTTGTAGTTCTTAACAAGAGGTCTTGAGGCTGCAATTAGGTCCAACATCGATCATCAGCAAAACCGTAACATTAAAACCCAAACCATAGCGGCGGCACCCCGAGTGTGGGGAAATATATATGACCATCTGTGGGGGTGGAACCATAGAAAACACAAAACCGCTCACAAATTCACAATCATAAAGCCATGTTGTAAAGTGAGGGTAGAAAGTCTGACTACTAAACAATCAAGCTGTTGTGAAATGTGACCCTCCACGGCAAAACCAGTCGCTTGTCGCAACGGAGGTTTCTTTTTTTATGTTGCTTGGGGTAAAATTTTGGATTTTTGGTTTTAGTGTTTTGAAACAGTAGAAGGTCTATACTGTACTGTTGTGAATAAATTTCGCTGAAAAATCTTTTCCATCCTAATAACGTGACTTTCTTGAGGTGAGGAATTCAATTCCAGCAGAATGTTAAAAGTTTCTGTTTTGACCGCTCTACTTCAATATTTACGGTAAATCCACTGGTTGACTAGCGTCAAGATATTTCTCCGGAATCCATCTTCGTCTCCCGAGTTCAGTTAACCTAACGCAGGTAGGCTATCCGTGTGGCTGTGAACGCAGCGTAGGCTAGCGTAAATGCAAACGTAGCCGCGACCGCACCAAGCGTCTGTGAGTGCTACGGCGATAGTCGACTTCGACGGCAGATTTCTCCGTTTCTCACTTGGCGTGACAGGAGAAACCCGACTCTTTGAATGTTGAATCTCAGTCATATGTTGTCCGATTCGTTCCATATAGGCATCGTTTTGAAGCTTGATTTATGCCCTTTCATGAAAACATCATAACTCAATTTGGAAAATTTGCGACAAGCGACTGGTTTTGCCGTGGAGGGTCACAAATGGTCAGAAAAGCCCTTCAGGCAGCTGGCTTAAAAGTGTTTGTGGTTGGGACTGGACCATTAACTCAACAGACATTCGGAACCTCGTATTAACTCAATCCTTCTTGCACAGGATAATTCAAGAAAACCTTTCCCCTAATGTGTAGGTGACAATCAGTGATTATTTGTCATTGTGGTTAGGGAGATGGCCCGTGATCGGAAAGTTGCCGGTTCGAATCCCGAACCGGTAAAGATACCACTGAGGTACTCATGAATAAGGCACCAACCACAAACACTGCTCCCTGGGTGCTGCCCGTATCGGCTGCGCCCTGCTTCTTCACCAAAAATCCCAAATTTTACCCCATGCAACATAAACGCTTGTTTTTCTCGGAAACCTCCGTTGCGACAAGCGACTGGTTTTGCTGTGGAGGGTCACATATATTACGAATCGAAATTATGCACAACAAATTGCTTTTGAGGTTTATTAGTTGCTTGCAAAAGCCAGCAAACATGATTTGACACCAAAATATTGTCAACGGGGATCTAATAAGGCCCTCTAATCAATTAGTCAGATCTGTGATTGCTCGTTTTGGGGACGAGGATAATGGGAAGTAACAAATGAGTTCTGTATGTCATTACAAAACCATGTAGAATAACTGATGCCATGCTCAAACATGCATTACTTCACTGTTAATCTTGAATGAATTAAAAATGGTCAGTGGTCAGAACGGTTGTTGGCCTGATGACAGTGAATTCCTCCATGTAACTCCGCTATAAACGATGTGCCCACTCCCGTGTATCATGCCAGGCTATGGGAGGAATCGGTCTGGATTAAGTCAATATCACTGCCACCAGCCAACACTTGATGCATATCGTTTTACAAAGTCGTGTTAAATGCATCAAACGCCAGGGATGAGTGTACGGTTGCAGAGTTATGCCAGGAACGCGTCGAAGCTCATCCCCTCTATGCTCGGACAGTGGAGGGAACGTGAGCTCCCTGCCCCGGCTGCCCCATTAAAGTCCTCAAAGTCTAGCCAGAAGCCGCTCAAATGGACGAGCCCGTCTCTTAAACCAGCAGCCTATTGGACAGCTGCACGTCTCGCTCCCTTGACCCGCTACAATTTAATGTCATAAAAATGCCCTTACAATTTGATATTCCTGTTACAAAATGTGGCCTGACCCCCGGCTCTCACAGGAGCAGTCGTGTGCCCAGTCTTGAGAAGCTGTAGTGAGAGAGCTGACGCAGCACTAAAGCCCGCAGAGGGTTTACGCCTACGAAGCACTTAGGAGGTCGATTTGTGCACAAATCTTCACTCACGGCCTTCAGTGCCGACGATTGGGACCCTAACCCTCTCCTAGATGGCTTACATTAAGACAGCGATTCCCAATCCCGGTCCTCGCGGCACACCGCTCTGCACAGATTCGACTTTCCCGACCCACAGCACAGCCGATGCTACTGAGTAGCTAATTAGCAACGTAGGACCAGCGTGCGACAGTGCAGGAAATACTGAAAATGTGCAAAGCGGTGGGCCGCCAGGACTGGGATTGGGAAACGCTGCATTAAGAGAACATTCCATAACGGTAACTGCTCTTACATATACTCAAACACTCACTTACTAACTTTGTGACGTACTTCCATTATTACCAGAGCTCCAATAAAGTGAAAAGGGAAAGTGAGTGATTATTTGTCATCGTGAACACACCACAGCACAGCACACAGTGCACCACACCCAAATGTGATCTGCATTTGACCCATCCGTGAAGGAGCACTGGGCAGCTGACACTGGCAGCACCCGGGGAGCAGTGCCTGGGGACAGTACTTTGCTCATGAGTACCTCAGTGGTACCTTTAGCAGTCCAGGATTCGAACCCGGTGCCATTCAGATCAGCGCCTCTGTAGGTTCTCAAAGGTCCAGGACGTGGTGATCTGAGAGCTTGAAATCTCTTCTAAAAATCTTTTCACGCTTAGTTTTTCAAATGAATTCTGCAATATTTCTACAAAAAAAAGGGCTGATCCTCAAAAATGTCCTCACAAAGCCAAATTCTAATAAATCTCATGTTTCACAGCAGTGGTACTGTACCGTTTAGGGAGTTTGATTCGTGATCGGAAGGCTGCCGGTTTAACTTCCGGATTGGAAAAGGTACCACTGAAACACTCAAGAGCAAGGTACCATCTCCGAGCAGTGCTCCGTGGGTGATACCGATGTCAGCTGCCCACTGCTCCTTCGCAGATGGGTTAGATGCATAGATCACACTCGGTTGTGGTGCACTGTGTGCTGGTCTGTGGTGTGTTCACAGTGACAAATAATCTCTCATTTTAAAACTTTTAGGGTGGCAATCACGCTCGCAACAACCTAAAAACCGTCCAACCATACAGAGTTTTTACTGAATTTGTAAGTCATCGTCTTATAAATGTATATAAGTGTGTATAAAGACATATTTATATTCATTTTTTCTTTTCTTTCCTTCAGTGGATAAGGAAATAATGGATAAGGGCTGTACACACACCCTAACATTTGAACGTCACACCACCTCAAATGCCTCTGACCACCATGTGTGTGTCTTGGCGGTTTATTGTTGTGTGTTCTGTCTAGACTGGGCTGTGAGATCAGTGCTGACCCTCTGCTAGAGTGACACAACTCAGCTCTCCAGAGAAACTCCTCTCCTCCCCCTCTTACCACTCTTAGGCCTCGTTCACACGGACGTCTGAACCAGGCGCTTTTCTGCCGTTCGTGGCGCCAGGTGAGCGCCGACTGAACGCCGACCGTTTTTCTGCTCATCAAAGCAAATCAAAGCGTCCACACGGGCGTTCAGCACCGGCGTTCGAATAAACGCTGCATGCAACGTTTTCTTGGCGTCAACATCCCGACGAAGGCCTGTGAAACGCCAATCAAACGTAGCTACAAAACGGGGCAGAAACGCGTTCAGAGGGCGTTCGTTTTCAACGTCCGCGTGTATGAGGCCTTAGCGTTCAAACAGTACAGCAACCCACATACAGACGTAAACACACCCACACATTCCCACACACACCTCCGTCGCTGGCCCTCGCCTAAGCAGTGGTCCTTTGATGCGAAGACCGGCCTCTCGCGCTCCTATTCGGGACTCGCTATCGCGTAACAGTTGGCTGCATAAATTATGCTAAAATGAAAGCTCTGACAGGAAGCCAAAAATATTACACTTTCAAATCAGCTCGGGCTGAAACGGAAGACTATAATAGCGCATTATTGAGTCTGATACGGACAAGCGAAAGACATGCAGCCCACTTCTGGTCAGGGCGCGGGGGTGGGAATTGCTGATCGGAAAAGAATAACGCGGCTAGGCACATATGTGACCCTCCACGGCAAAACCAGTCGCTTGTCGCGACGGAGGTTTCCGAGAAAAATTAGCGTTTATGTTGCGTGGGGTAAAGTTTTGGATTTTTGGTTTTTAGTGTTTTGAAACAGTGGAAGGTCTATGTAAATTTCGCTGAACAACCATCCTAAAAACGTGACTTTCTTGAGGTGAGGAATTCAATTCCATCAGAATGTTCAAAGGTTCTGTTTTGACCACTCTACTTCAATATTTACGGTAAATCCACTGGTTGACTAGCGTGAAGATATTTCTCCGGAATCCGTCTTTGCCTCCCGAGTTCAGTTAACCTAACGCAGGTAGGCTATCCATGTGGCTGTGAATGCAGCGTAGGCTAGCATAAATGCAAACGTAGCCGCGACCGCACCAAGCGTCTGTGAGTGCTACGTCGATAGTCAACTTCGACGGCAGATTACTCAGTTTCTCACTTGGCGTGACAGGAGAAACCCGACTCCTTTGAATGTTGATATCTCAGTCATATGTCGTCCCATTCATTCCATATAGGTATCGTTTTGAAGCTTGATTTATGCCCTTTCATGACAACATCACAACTCCATTTTGAAAATTTGCGACAAGCGACTGGTTTTTGCCGTGGAGGGTCACAATTGTGCATGTGCGGACATTGACCCCGACAGACTAATGCCACGATACCTGATCCAGATATCTGAGTCGTTATCAGACTGATATCCGATCCACATATCGGATCGGTGCCATCTTTAGGTTTTATTTTTTAAAGGAGGTACCAAAAATGGAGTTCAATTTGGAAAATTTGCGACAAGTGACTGGTTTTGCCGTGGAGGGTCACATATATTTAGTGTATCTAATGGCGTACTGGAGTAAAGGAAGTGAATAGTAAGAGTAAATATAAAAAAACGGACTCAATTTCTTTTCCTCCAAACCATTCATCTACTGCCACCAGCAGGACTGGCAAAGCAGCAGCTCGATTCATTCCAACAAGGCCATCACGCAAGACAACAGGCTCAAAATACCATGCAACCCTTTAAACCTCATCCTGCTCCTCTTCCTATACGAGATGTAAAGAACTATAATAGTCTCAACGGTAAGCGCGGGGGAAGTGAAGCAGCGTTATTTGTATCATGGGAACTTTGAAACGCGCAGATGAGACACAGTGGACACAGAGGACAAACGATCGAAGGAAGACCAATGCATTTACATTTACAGCATTTAGCAGACGCTCTTATCCAGAGCCACTTACGTTTCCTAATTTCAGGGACAGTTCCCCTGAGAGCAACTTAGGGTTAAGGGTCTTGCTCAGGGACCCAGTGTCGGTAACGCCAGAGGTCAGATTCGAACCCACAACCTCTCGGTCCCAAGGCGAGTGTCCTAGCACTAGGCCACCAACACTCAATGCGAAGAGAGTGAGGATTTGTGAAGATTTGCGTATCTGTCCTTCAACTGACCAAATGCATATGCTGCGGTCAGTCATTTTGGATAAGAATATATGGGCATTTAAGATAAAACATGATTTTTCATCGAGTTTCCATTGCGGTCAGAATTGGACATGGCATTATTAATAAATAAACAGTTTTCACACGTGAATTACGATCCACCAAATCAAAGCCTAGGGATGACGTTCCCCTCAAATAGACACCAGCCCACCTGATAGACGACCGAGTGCTTACTGAGGAGGGAGAAGTGTCGAGGCAACACAGAAAGAAAAGAATAGGCAGACAGCAGAAGAAAGTAAAAGACAGGTGAAAGGAAGATGAGGGGGAATAGCGAGAAGGCGTCCTCAGCATCCGCCTGCGCTCGAGCGGACCGGGTGACGCGGGGGTCGAGGCGGTGACACGGCAGCCCCCGATCAGCCCCTCGCCCTCTCTCTCTCTCTCTCTCTCTCTCTCATTAAAGTCAGCCCGAGCCAGTCGGCCGGAGGAGCCCATCTCGAGCGTCGGAGCCGGGGGGATTTCGCCGAATCGGATGGGCTGTGGAAAACAACATCCGTCCACTTTCACACTCCGGTGGAAGAGGTGGTCCCTCCCGGCGGGGCTGCGTAGTCTTGCCATCTGGAGAATAAATCGAGTGTGAAGTACAGTATAGTTTGGGACCAAGCGGCGTGGCGGCAGCTCAGCGGTTAGTTCATTAGTTCCAAACTTGCAGGGCCCCGGACGGGGGCACTGGAGGGAGGGGGGGAGGGGAGGAAGAAGGAACAGGGGGGAGTCAGGCGGGAGGGATAGCCGCTGCGTGGGACGCCCTAAGCTGAGCAAGGGTACACAGGGCACTGCTGGCACAACACACACTGATGAACAAACTCTCCCCGAGAGAGAAAGAGAGAGAGAGGGAGAGAGAGAGAGATACTGCCTTTACTTAGAGTATGTTTAGATAACTGTGATTTCTGTGATACGATAACAATAGGCGGTCAGCCCTCGTAGGGACCGTCATGTGACACCAGGTGTTTTAATTACAATTTAATTACTTTTGGCGTTTGCATATGAACAGAAGTGATTGTATAAAATCTGATGATGATATTCTCATATCTATTTGCTGTTGCGGCAAAAATAACGGCCAGGAAAAATAAGGATCAATAAGCCGAGCAGTATTTCTGGATCCCCAAAGCAGTGGAATCGATGTGTCATCAAATAGCTCCACCAGAGCGAGAATCCAGCGCATGTGTCCTTCTTTTCTCTCGCTGGCTCTCTCTCACCTTCTCTCTCTTTCCCCTTTTCCGCTGCTCTGGTTCCCCTGCCGGGTTCCCAATTTTGGAACCAGTGCCGCACTTTTCCACAGAAAAAAAATTGGAGCCGGTGCCCTAAAACAAGCTCCGAACCGGCCCCTAAACTTCGCCGGTCTGGCTACTAGAACCCATGACGTCACCAGAGGTGGGCGGAGTGATAGGTAGCTTTAGAAGAGAAAACGGCGGAGAGCCAAAGTCCGGTAACGTGGAGCGAGGAAGAAATTAAAGCTCTTTTAGCAATATGGACGTGAAATCCATATGGAAGTACGTCCTCAAAGTTTGAAGAATAACTTGCAAGCACAAACTGAGTATCGGCCATGTTTGTTTCTGTTTAGTGGGCGTGACCCGTGACGTAGTATCATGCGGCTCCCGCTGAGCTCCCTGGTCAGCGTAAATGCGGGCACCTGGCACCAGCACCAGTGTAGTGGAAAAGGGAGCTCTCTCTCTCTCTCTCTCTTTCTCTCCCCGCTTTCTTCCTCTCCTCTCTCGTTGCCTCCACCTTGCTTAATCTCTTTCTCCCTCGTTTGACTTCTACCCTTCTCCTCCCCTCCTTTATCCCTCATTCTCTCCCTCCCTCCCTCGCCTATACGAGCGCAGCCGGGCCGCGGGAGGAAGTGTCATTTAGCGGTTGTGGAAAATAAAACGTCCATCTATCTATAGGTACGCGCGAACCCCCCACGGATTTCCAATTGCAAGGAACGAGGGAGGAGGGGTGGGGGAAACGGCCCGGAGAGTGGGACGTGAAAAGTGTGGGAGCCGCGGAGCGAGAGGTGCTTTTTATTATTCAGTTCATAACTCGTTTTTACATTACGCACGAGCGCGCCAGCGAATAAATAATGGATCGTGGCTTTCGGCGTGCCGCGCCAGACTCTTTAAAACTAACAGACGGTCTTTAAAATTGACTGCGTCTTGTAGCGAGGGCTGTAAGCGCTTGTAGCCCCGGCAGATTGACGCCATCACAGAGCAGTAATAGGATTATTTCGTCTGGGCTCTCCCCGCCGCAACAAACGTTATTTTGCCGGGGTGAGCTATTAGCATTTTCATCTGGGAGGCTAGAGGAAGCGCTAATTCGATCAGGCCTGACAGGAACACGAGCTAGCGCGGAAAGCGGGGAAAGACCCTGATGCTGTTTCTAGTGCTGCAGACCACCTTGCCTTAATGTTCCTCATTAGGAAAAAGGTACTGAACCTCATGCCGTAAGGCCAGCTTTTTCCCCCTGCAACTGAACTTATCAATAAGTTAAGGTTTCTGCACACCTATGGCGTCCTATCACGCGACTCAAACAAGCAGTTGGTAGCATAACGGTTAGGGCATTCGCCTTGCGATCGGAAGGTCGTGGCCACGTGATCAGATCAAGACCTTCGGTGATCGGAAGGTCGCCTGTTTGAATCCCAGGGCCGGTAAAGTTACCACTGAGGTACTCCTGAGCAACGTACCGTCCCCAAGCACTGCTCCCCAAGCGCTGCCCTTTTAAGTTGCCCACTGCTCCTTCACGGACGGGTCAAACGCGGAGGTAACAGTTTGTTGTGGTGCGCCGTATGCTGTGCAGTGCTGTGGGGTGTTCACAATAAGAGCCGCTCACTTTCTCCCTTTCGCTATACTGTGAAACTTGCACTGTTGTACATCATAGAGGGCACAGTTAGTAGTGTAACGGTAAGGGAGTTAGCCCCGTGATCAGAAGGTTTCCCCCAAGGTACTGTCCCCCAAGCACTGCTGCCCGGCCGCTGCCAAAAAGCTGCCCACTGCTCTTTCGCAGATGGGTCAAATGCGGAGGTCACATTTTGTTGTGGTGCACTGTGTGACGATCGCTCACTTCAGTTAAACTTGGTTCAGATTATACAGTTCAACACATTCTCTACTTCTGGCTCCTTGATGTCATGACTTTCCTTATTTTGTGTTGTGTACAGGTAAACGCTGTAAATAACTACTGCATACTTTTGCACTCTCTTTGAAAATATCTATCGTTACCATTTCTACAGCAATATCCATATTCTACTATTTATATGTGACCCTCCACGACAAAACCAGTCG
>JAVGVS010000002.1:0-2500 GCA_032718565.1 Distichodus sexfasciatus
TTTTTTTTGGCAGCACACCGCACCACAACCAAACGTGAGCTCTGCGTTTGACTCCTCCGTGAAGGAGCAGTGGACAGCTTCCCCCCCCCCCCTTATTTTTTGGCATTACCCGGGGAGCAGTGCTTGGGGATGCTGCCTTGCTCATGAGTACCTCAGTGGTACCTTTAGTGGTCTGGGACTTGAACGGTCAAGCCCACCAACGCAGTTGGTAGTGTAACGGTTAGGGAGTTCGCCCCATTGATTGGAAGGTTCAAATCCCGGACCGGTACTACAGGTACTACAGAGATGCTCATAAGCAAGGTACTGTCTCCGGTACCCACTGCTGCCCACTGCTCCTTCACTGATAGGTCGGGTGCAGAGGTCACATTTCAGTGTGGTGCACAGTGTGCTGTGCTGAGTTTACAGTGGCACTCGTGTACTTTCCGAGTTTAAAGGAGTAAGCCGCCAGTAGTGGTGTCGTGTCATGGATTAAACATCAAACGATAAAAAATTATTTATTTAGTCTTAAGAGATATTCATTTCGTCTAATTGACGTGCCTTTTACAATTATTGCTTACAGGCCTTTAGCGTGCTCAAGTTTAATAGGATAAAATTATGGGCCAGTTTCTCAGACTATGATTAAGCTTTATTAAGCCTAGACAAGCTCAAGCTAATTGATATGAGATAAATGGCTTGATTTTGGACAGTGAGTAAATTTTTCTGTCACTCAGCTTTTCCTTTTCTTTAGACAGTCAGTAGAGTGGACGACCTCCCTCTCATCTGATCCGTCGTATGACCTTGACTAAATCTTCAGATCTCTTAGTTCCAGTTAAGTTACCATCTCCCGCTCTTTCATGCCCCGTTCGGCCTTCACGCCGTCACAGAGGGAACGTCGTTATAGAGATAGACGGACGCGGGCCGATGAGATCGTTGTTAAAGCTGAAAGGCTCTGCTCTGTATGAGCTTCGGATTTTTTTCTGTCGTTTGGAAAACGAGCAGCGCCAAAAAAAAAAAAAAAAAAAAAGCCGACGGGAAAGTGTGGCAGTGGGGGAATAACTTAGGCGCTCGTCTGTTTCATCTCGTCCGCCCGCCCGCCCGCTCGCTCGCTCCTGCTCATTCACGCCGCGTCTTCTCTTCGTCGCCCCGCTCTCCAATTACAGTCCAACATATCAGGAAAACGTGGGGGGAAAAAAAGAATTGAATGTGTCGGTTATAATAACACCGAGGGCTACAGCGAGAAAAACATTTGTGCTTTTTGCAGTTACACGACTGAGCTTTCGGACTCTTCCTGCTGCATCCTGAAAAGCATGAGAACATCCACCCACACTTACACAACCTTTTAACATGGCGTCCCCTGTGTGTTTCTCCTGTGCGTATGCAGAAACATCGCCGAGGCCCTGGTCAGCAAAGGCCTTGCCACGGTGATCAGATATCGTCAGGACGACGACCAGCGGTCCTCTCACTACGACGAGCTCCTGGCCGCTGAGGCACGGTAAGGAAGAGCCACGCACCCACCTTACACTCGAGCCACTTTGTCCTACAAAAGGCCAGCCGCGTTGATGTGGTTCGGCTTTAACGAAACTGTAAACCTCTCATGTTCCCCCTGAAGCTTTCACACGGTTAGGCTGCAGTGGTTTCTTCATTGATGTGCTGACGTTCCCTTGATATCTGTGCTAACGCCCCCACGCTGTGTGGAAGCACGTTGTAGGTTTGGATGTAACCCAAATTGAATGGATCACAGGTTCAGATCTAGAGCTTATTGTAGAAGATGTGATTAAGATCAGAAGCTCTACAGGAGAGAGAGAGAGTCTTACTGTCTTTCTCATACTCACGTTCTCTCGCTCTCACACACACACACACACACACACACACACACACTCCAACCCCTTCGTTCATATATTTGGCCTACACTCACTCGCTCATATACACAAGTCTACGCTCACATGCACATGTTCAGACGGCTTTGAAGGTGTCTGACGTTACAGGCACAGAGTCCAGCCTTGACAGTTTGGCTGTTGTCACTCGAGTCCTGTAACGTGTCCATCTTCAGTGCTTCCAGTACATCAACACCAAGGCCACAATGTTGACTTGCTGCTTCCCCCTGCGTCCAGCTCATTGCCAGGTGTCACTGTAAGCAGGTGATGTGTTTTTCCACTCGACCTGCGGTGTTCAGTGTGTCATGGTTGATTGGTGCACTTGCGCACTCAGTCACACGTATGCCTCACGCACTTATTCATACATACACTTGCACTTGCTCACTCGCGCATACATACACACACACCGCTCACCCACTCGGGGGGGTGTGTGTACATTCACACACTGATACTTGCGTACTCACTCGCTGCCGCACTTGCACTCACATACCCGCACTCGCTCATTTGCTCGCCCGCACCCGCTCATTTGCTCACCCTCATTCGTTCGCCCGCACTCGCGCTTGCTCATTCACTTGCTCGCTTGTTCGCACTCACTCATGCACTCACTCATGCACTCACTCATGCACTCACTCATGCACTCACTCGCT
>JAVGVS010000002.1:1272500-1331488 GCA_032718565.1 Distichodus sexfasciatus
AATGTTTGATTGTTGATTACATAATGTTAATTATTACACTATTACAGAGCTATTAAAAAAAATTCTTAAAATATGGATTTAAAAAGTGTTATACATCATTAAAGCAGTCATTGAATGGTAGAAAGACCTTTCTTTCCAAAGCTTTGGGGCAAAGAAAATCAAATCATCAATCGTGCTGCTCTCGATCAAAATCACTCTTCTCTACTTCAGGGACAGGCATTCAGCCTGTCTGAGTCTAAGTTTGCATAATGGATGATACTGCTACTGGGGACTTAAAAGGGCAAAAGTGTGTGTGTGTGTGTTTGTGTGTGAGAGAGGGGGGATGAAAAAAGATGACAAGGCTATCAGGTTGCCAGCAGTTGACACTAAAACCAGCTCAGCAACTGCTACATCAGATAATATAGGCCAACCATTAACACTTCACACACACATGCACACACACACACACACACACACACACCATTACACTGTATTTCCTCATATTATTAATTTACCTTGCCAAATAACACTAAAAACTGCACTGACACCAACAACCACACCTTGACTTGAGTTCCTTCATGCAACACCTTTACTTCTATTATAACTGCAGGTTCCTTGTAAAAATAAATAAATAAAAAAAAGTCCCTGCAGTATCATCAGCAATATAAATGATGGCCTTGTCAGCAGATACGAAGATTTCAAACACAACAATGGATTTACAACCAGCTTACTACCACTACAGTCAAAATGGACTTTGCAAATGCTTTCCACTTGGGCGGTGTGTGTGAGTGGACAGCTTGATTTTTGCTATTGTGGAACCTGATTGTTAGAACTGTGATTCTTTCAGTCAGTAAACACTAAAACAGCCTGTCTTACAATCAGCCTCCGTCCCTCAAGTGGACAGTCATCACTCCCCTCCCTGCTCCCCAAATCAACCAGGCCTTAGTCTGTCTATAAATAAACTGAGAGCTGGACACTCTTACACTGGCTAAATAAGGCCGAGGGGACGTGTCGAGACATGCAGAACTCTTTCTGTCTGCATGGTGTCGCCCGAAAAGGAGCGGGGGTATCACATTAGTCACACGCTGTTAAACGATAAATGAAATTCGGAATAATATGGGGCTATGTTGGATGCCATATTTAATAAGTAATTTCCTTTGTTTAAAAAGCCAGATAACCTCCAATTCCCATGACACTGGCAGCACAAGCCATTAAAAAAAGGCTGGTGAAACTGGAAACCAAAATTTCCTCTTTCAACACACAGGTGTCTTTTCTAATTGTACCGAACAAGGATTTTGGAGATTTGTTGAGACATGTACCTATTAGCTGTCAAACAGGATTGAGAGAGTCAAAAGGAGAGACAAAGAGAGAAGAAGAGGAGAGAGAGAGAGAGAGTCAGTTTTAAAGCCCTGAGGAGCTAAAGGCCATGGGCATGCAACGCTAAATGCTAGTCAGGGCGTCTCTATGGATGGAAACCAGTGTAAAAACTGTTAACAAAGTCCATGGCTAAGTAACTTTATATCTCAGAGAGTTCTACACATTCAACAGGCGCACATCAAGCATTCAATATTATCAACAACAAGGTGCTGTCCTATCCGGACTGGGCGCTTTTCAAAAACAAAAGAAAAAATGCACGAACATGGTGTGGAAATGTTGCTTGTGTAAAAGAGATTGCATCAAAGATGAAAACAAAGAGCTCAAAGGGCAGATTATAAGCGTTACCATAGTGACCTGGTGAAAAAGAGATAATTATCTTGGAGGAAGCACTCTCAGATGAAGTGGTATAGTTGGTAAACACGTGTGGCATCCTGGGAAAAAATGGCTGAACTGATTAACAGTCATAAAGGAAGCTCAATTTGATGACACAAGAGGTTTATCAGATTTCTAGTGCAGTCGCCCTCAGGCCTTGGGGCAACGTCTGTCCTTCTGAGACCTGTGATTTTAAAAGAAAGAAAGAAAAAAAGAAAGAAATGTCATTAATGGGCTATTTCATTTCTGCCTGACAGAAAGGTACCGCACAGCATGACTCAACTTTCAAAAGTATAGTCAATGATCCTGTAAAAACTCTTTTAGTCTCTCTCATTGAAACTAGATCTCTTATTAAGAGCTGCTCTCACACTGAGTGACATAATCTGTGGCAGCATCTGTAAATTCCATGATGAGACAAAGGAAAAAGTAGAGTTGACATTGGAGGTATATTACAGTGCACTCAAGCTGCCCTCTCACTTGACATCAGCGAGTTTTAAAGACAGAACCACGGAAGACTTTTCTCTCTTCATTGAGAGAAGGAGTATTAAGTAAAAATCAAAGTTATAAGAAATGTATAATTTCATGAACTTTATTTTTTTCAAAGACCTGAAGAAAGTGTTGAAATACTGAATGTCTGACCCAGCAAGTTTGATTTAGACTCATTCTCACTTGCTTTAGCTGTGTTTAAACCCCGTGGCCCAACCAAACTGCATGAAACCGGCAGCAACTAGCAAATGATTAAATGTGTGCCAGATTAAAATCTGTGCTGCTTTTTCGGCAGGGTGTGTCTCGGTTTGGTGAAGGCAAGAGTGAGATAGCATTGTGCAATGGGAAGGAGCAGCTGATTATGGTTTGTTTGTGTGATTTTTTATACGTGACATTGCTGGCATGCTTATTCAGCAGGTTGAAACCGGCCTGTTCTGCCGCCTCCTCCCTTTAAAAGCAATTGGCATCATACAAGAACGTGTCTCCCACAGCCTAAAGCAATCTCTCCTGTGGTGAACATTGTGTGTGTGTATGGTTGTGTATTGTGGTTGGAAAGGGAGACAAAGATGCACAAAGTCCCTACATGTCACATTTGTCCTACTGCTTGTGTTGCAGTGTTTATTGGAGTATACTCTTAAGTGTTATTTTGAGTACTTTATGCTTGGACTTAATATTAACTTTTAGAAACTTTTACTCTAGCAACTTTTGACTCCAGTTGCCATGACTGTTAGATACCTTTTACTTCATTATGTTTTGATCAAAAAGAGGTGTTGTTGTTGTTACATTTGTAACACTAATTATGGCTGCTCTGACAGATTTTTTGTGCAAAAGTGAAACTGGGCTACACTTGAATAAGGGGCTAATGACTAACCTGTTACCGACACCAGCAAACTAAATCAGATTCTTTCACTCATGTAGTATTCGGATGTATGATTTTAACTGCCATTTGTCTTTGTATGGAATTATTAACTTTACTCAGGTTAGGTACTCTATCCTTTTGATACTCTAAACATCATGCTTTTAGGACTTGCTAAATTTCACCAGTAACTTTCCAAAATATCTTTAATACCTAATACTAAAAATAACAGATACTCTTTTTTATTTTTACTCAAGAAGTATTCTGATAACTAAATGTTAACTTTTACTGGGGACATCCCCTTTGTAAGAAATCTTTTACTTAATTATGACACTCTATACACCATTATGCTTGTGTGTCTCTTCTGTCTTCTGTTCTGAATCTGGCCCTTTAAGACACAATTTCGAACATTCTTCACATCCCCCAGATCTGAAAAGTTGATCCTGAGTGCCCCGCATATGTGTTTGGCTCTGCAGCAGTATGAAGGAAAAATAAACCTCATACACATCAATCTTTCACGTTCCCCTCTATGGAATAATAAACTGCAGAAAACACAAGCATATGGGCAGTATTGAAACCTCTTCACTGAGATTTTAAACCACCTCCCAAACCAACACTGCATGTTCATTCAAATTTTAGAGGAAGTCCAGCAACTGAGAACAGACCCTACTAAATAAACAGCCTGGGACAGCAAGCTATTTTTTGTCGGTCACCAGCTTACTGTAAGTTGATCTTAAAGAACCGTTTTACTTATTTTGCCCATCATATTACACTACCCACTAGTTTTGATTGATTTTCTACCTTAGAGGTGGACTCAGTTGATTCCATGATCTTCTCGTCCAGCATCAAACCAGGAATAATGAAGAAAATGATCATAATAAACTAGACTACAATATGATTCATAGTCTATAATGTTTTATCATCAGGGTATTCAAGCATTCATCTGACATCTAACAGCCTCTCCACACCATAATATTTCAGAATTGTCACTGCAAGATGCGCATGCACAATAGTTACATAGTAGGATGTGCAATGTTAAGAAAACAGGCTTAAAACTAAAAGATATATGTCTACAACTCTTAAAAGCGATCTTATATTTGTATAAGTAATCTAACTAAATGACGCAGATTTAAGGGTTCACATAAGGATGGCTTGCACAAAAGTCTTCGGATTAAAGTTCTTTTTTAGCTTTTCATATTTTCTATGCACAGGCACTCCCATATAAAATCAAATCAATCCATCAGGAAGCATTATTTCTTTGTAAACAGAGCTATTCAAGTCATTTTTTAATGCCACAATATACAGTACATCACAGGAAAAAAAAAAAAAGATTAAAATGGCATTTTTTATCATGCAGCCTTACTTGCAACTGTCTGATCTTGCAGAACAAGATTTGCATTTAAATGATGAGCAGAGGAGGAAGGTGCTACTTCAGCCAGAAAAGGATTGACCATCTACACCCATCTGTCATGCGACAAAATGGCCAGAGCCATTGTCCAGTACAGAGCACTTAGAAAATGAGAAAAAGCTGTGTGTGCTTGGTTCTGTGTGTGTATGTGTGTGTGTGGGTGGGTGGGTGGGTGTGTATCAAAGGATAATGGCAGGATGAGATGGCAGTCACGACTCCAGGATTCTGTGAAAAGACCACAAGCTCTTTCTCTTACATGTTTCAATCAGCTCAGATCCTCAGATCCTCTGTCTCACTTTCACTCACTCTCTCCAGTCCTCCCACTGTCCCTCTCTCTCTCTCTCTCTCTCTCTCTCTCACTGCTGGCCTTGCATTAAAGATTTATCTCACAAACTGTCTATAAAATGACAGTACGTCAATAAATATTCATTTTGTCAACCTGGCCCAGAGACAAGTTATGTTATGCCCCAGATTCCCAGGAGCAGCTGAAGTTCCTGAATGCCACATGCTGGCATTTCTGCTGAGACATGCAGTGGCAGTGCAATGGCAGTTGGGACAAGACAGATATGGAGAGAGGCAGATATGCCATGAAGTAATTGTGAAAAAATAAACAGACAATCCCTTTATAAATATGAGCCACACATACATACACACCCAGAGCCAATAAAGGTCAATACAGGAGCTTCTCTATTAAACTGTCATAAGATAATGGAAGGCTTTTTGATATGACCTATACTTTTAACCCCTGATGTCTCAAATCCTTGCCAGCAGAGAAGAATCCATGGTCTTAATCTGATATGGAGCACCTGGGCTCCACTTGTGATATCATATTGGATTTTTCAGTCCGCCCTCCATAGCAGAAGGCTAGTGGTGTGCTCGGCTGAAATTAGATTTCAGCCTGCAAATTGTTCTCTGTTTGGACGCTATTCTCGGTCTAGTGGCCGCTGAGCAAAGCTAATTAGGTATTTGGTTTGAGGGCCCACAGCTTGAGTCAGATTCACCCTCCTCTTTCCTTTGTTGGGAAGTGTCAGACTGTAAAACAGGCATTAAGGTTTTTGTAGAAAGCGGATTCTTTAAAATATTATCAAAATCTTTATATTAATGTTTGACATAATTTTGCTGATATTTCCTTTAAGAAAGATACCTTGAAATAACCAGCGCACAATAATTTAACAAATGTATTTTACCAAATACATTATATGACAACATGAAAAATTCCTTTTTTTGAATATGCACTAACGTGTGTTCTGAATGTAGGATCAGCACTGTCAAACTGCCCCATAATCCTCAGAATAATCCTCCTATAATTTAGCCCCTTATTCCCGCCCCTGCTGCACAGCTGACGGCAGTATGGCAGTGTCTGTCAGAACTGTTTCCAAAGAGGGCCAGCGTCTGGCAAAGGTCAACGGTCACCTTCAGTGTCTGAATAACGTGAGCCTATGGTGCATCAGTGCACAAGGAAAAGGGCTGAAAGAAAGAGTTCAGAGTCTGTCCTGACGTCCCCCCAGCACGGTGAGAGCAGGAGAGGGACCTGGCAGAGAAGGCAGTCGCTTACCAGAAGGATGGGAGGGGTGGAAAGCGGGGGAAAGAGGAGGAGAGAAAAAGAGCAAACATGTTTTTCTGCTCTCAAAGAGAAAGTGATAGCCAACACACAATCGCCGAGGCTGGAATTCATGCCTGATGGCACGAGCGCGACAACACACGTGTGGATGGCAGTGTGTGTATGTGGCTGTGTGGAGAGAGAGAGGGTTTAAAGTCTTATTGTAGAGTATTCACCAGTGTTTTTTTCTGAAATTAGTTCTTAAGAAAGTTTATACATTTAAACAATATAATAATATTCAAGTATAGAATTGAAGAAAACCAAATAAGGTAAAGTTTTTCACAAGCAAGCATGCAATAAAATTTGTATGCCATTTGTAGATTCTGTTCTTACCTAAAAACACTTCTCGAAACATTTGTGAATATCAGAATCTTCATGAAAACTGAGTACCAACAAATTTCTTTTTAAGAAGGATTAATGAATGTGACCCATTGTTTTGATTTGTACGTCTCATTTTTATCACTCTAACCAGTCAAACTTAGAACAGTGATAATGTTTATGCATGCATCAGAGACCTAATATAGGTAATGGGAAGGTCTGGGGTGATCTTGGGACTAGGGTGTGTGTGTATGTGTGTGTGTCTGTGTAGCACAACCAGAAGCTTAGCAGGAGGCTGTTGGCAGATTTACCTGCGGGAGCCATCAGGCCAATCAGACCCAACCTTGATCAGGGCTGGAGAAATTACAGTCCCCCTGACAGGACACTGGGTGCCAGGTTGGTGCCGGGTGAGGATTCTGCATTTGGCACACATACAGTAAGACACACACACACACACTCTCTGGAATAATAAATTCTTAAAATTACATTATGAAATACAAAAATAATGTGTAGTAATATAATTTTTAAATAACATTATTAATAACATTAGATTAGGCGCAAAATAGGAAGGTCGTTGTGCCAGGTCCACAGAGATTTCAAAGAGGCCAAAAAACACTGGCAACATGTAAAGACAGAGAACAGCTTGATAATTATTAGACTTATTAGACTTAGCTATCAAACATTATATTGTCAACTCATTGCAAAGTTCATTGTAAGTTCTAATTAATTTGGCACGATCTCAGATTTATTTGACAACATCTCAGATTTAGCTGTTTGCTAAAATATGTTACAGTAAAGCTCTCTTTTGCCAGATATAAATGTTAGTAAAATCAATAATTCTGATATCTGATATTGGTACCACTTAACAATAAAACTTCTCTTATAAAGGGCTTTAAAGAGTTTAAAAATCAGGTGGTTAATAGGGTTTTAAAATATTTTTAAAAAATTAATAACAGTGTTGAACTAATTATAACAGTGTTCATACTTGATATCATACAGTAGACTCACTATTTGGCAAGATATTGCCAGTTATAAATGTTTGCTCATCATCTAATTCTTCAATAATTGTTATAAAAATGCCATGAAACATCACAATGGATGGGGGAATCATCAACTCAGATACCAAGGTTTGTTTTGGCAGATAGCTGATATCTAAATATATAGTAACTCGTCAAAAACTCAAAATCATAATTCTGTTGGCGTTTTTAATGGTAACAACATGTTAACAAATAGCTTATGAAGTTTACATTCTGCCTGAAACAAGGGAACAAGATTAGTTAAAGAACTAGTAAGATCTGAGATCTTGCCAAATAGTGAGCCTGCATTAACGTATGACAAATGTTACAACTGGTTTATCACTGCTTACTAATGATTTAAAACCTGTCTACAACCTAATTAACATCATAGTTATGAATCGTTTAAAACACTTCATAAGGGGTGTCTTACTGTAAAGTGGTGTCCTTGATATGAGCATGTAGTAAATAAGTTGTAGCTCTTAATCTTCTGAATGCTGTCGATGTTTGTCACTGCTCAAATCCAAAGTTGCACAGTAGAGCAACATGCATTTCTGTAAAGAATGAGATTTGTTTTTGGCTTGTCATTGACTTGTGTTTTGTCCATATTAATTGAAAAAATAAACTACAGAATAGTAAAATCCCAACTGTCTCTTTATTTACCCAGTTTCCTCCGACCTGATAATAGTAGGCACTGAATTTTGGGCTTCAAACTCCTGAGTTAAAAACTGGCTCCAGTCTGGTCCTGCTTACAAACGGCAAAAAGCATGTAGAGAATGCAATTCTTTGACATTTTTCAAAATCTTTATACATAGAAGAAACCAAGTCATCAACCGTAGTGGAAAACACAAAAGTAAATACACACACACACACACGCATACTCCCTTCACCTGACTGGACAAAGCTTCATCTGACCGGACCGGACAGAGCTCTTGCCCGGGCAGATAGCAGACTTGTTTAATTCATGAGCAGTTTGAAGTGGGGGTTTTGTGATGCAGGTGAAAATGCTCTTTCTTAACATGGAATTGTGCAGCGCTTTGAAGATTAGGAGCTGTTTATGGTGTGTCTGAGCTGTGATCTTGTCGTGGCCTGAGTTACAGCTCTGATAAAATCCTCCTTTGTGTAATCATATGGAGCCCACAGCTCCTTTGAAGATGGTCTGCTTATCAGGACCGCAAAGCTTGAAATCAAAATATTAGCATTTCTTGGCCAATTACTTCAAAAATGTTGCTCAGTACTCTGTGAGTGTGTGTGTTTTCCCCAGTGTCCTGGGATTTAGCCCTTTTGGGAGGACCACATGACTGGTTTACATTTACATTTACATTTACATTTACATTTACAGTATTTAGGGATTTAATTCAACACCCTGTATTATATTCAAATAGCAAAATATATATAATAATAATTCCCATAGAGACAATGAAGTATATTTCATTCATTCATTTCCGAACCGATTAATCCCAACCAGGGTCGCGGTGGGGCCGGAGCCTATCCTGGGAACTACAGGCGCAAGGCGAGGACTAACCCAGGGCAGGTGCCAAGACACAGCAGCGCTGAAGTATATTGAAATGTTTAAAAATTACAATATATTCTACTTATATTTAATATAATAGAGTGAATACATGTTACAATATATTCAGTTTCCTTAGGAAATACAATTCATATTGGTACTTATTCAAAACATATTTCCATTTTAATTTCAAAAATATAAATGTGTGTGTGTGTGTGTGTCCACACTATTATATCAAAGCATAACCTTTCTGCTCCTACTCACAAGCGTAAACTTTCTTTACAAAAATAAACATGTAATGGAAAATATTTAATTTTGGTTTTTGAGATCAGGCTGTTAAATATTTAAAAAAATGCATTATATATAAAGCAATGCTTGAATTAGGCAGTGTAATTGTAAAACTAACCAAGGAATGGAAAGATGGCAAGCTTTTCACAGGAATCCCCCACAACACAGTCTCTGAGGAATGGAAATCAGAGAGAGAGCCATAAAGCCCCATTCACGTGACAAAACACAATTGTGCTGCGCTGATAACATTTAATACCCGCAGTAATCATGTCTCATTAAAACGCCCTGCTCAGTTCAGGAAATCCAATGAAATCCGGCCTCCTGCTTTGTGCTATGTGAGCTGTCAAGCTATTGTTTTGGGCAAGGGTGGAGGACGACCCTTCCAGCTCCATATGGACCTGCAGACAAAAGTGGCGAAGATTTTTTTGTCCGGTGCAAATACTGGAGGCTTGTGCCAGGAATTCAATCCACAAGAGCCATCATTTAGCCAGCCATTATTTATTCATAGGTCAGCTTGTCTGATCAGGAAAAATTTGCAGTCAACTTGACTGTGAAAAATCTCAGGATGAAGGAAACAATTATGGACTCTGGATAACAGAGATGACGTTATGACACACTTTGAATTGATCTAAACAATCCTAAATAAATTACAGGCATATTTAGGCATATAGGCATATTAATTTACTCTAGAACGTTTTTATAAAAACATTTTTTTCTTCATGAACAGAGCTACTAATATTAAAAATGTTCTCACAAGTTCACAAAAAAGATCAGTTTTCTAGTCTATATGGGGAAAATCAGATCGTTTCAGCTTCCGTTAAACAATACACACACTCACACATACACACACACAGTACTGTCCAGTAAAGACAAACACACCAAAGCCTCACAGCATATAGCAAACGTCATCATCATTTCCATTCAATATGGGTTGATTGTTTGTCCCCCATAATTAAATGGTGGGATTATCCAGTTTATCGTTGCAGTTCAATTCAATCCTTTCCTGTTATCAAAAGGTTTTTGAAACAGCTTTTGTCAGAAACAAAGAAAGGATATTGACGATTAAGAACCTAGAATCAAAAACAGACAAAGCTCTGAGTAATTTATCTAAAGGTGTGGTGCTAATATCCACAGAGTGGATATTATAAAGGGAAGCTTCTGAGAGGAATAAACTAACAACTGATGCAGTCCTTCAGTTGTACATTTTCTGTCCAATTCTGCTTCTGTATTGGAACTGTGAAGTTGACATTAGCTAATAGAAATTAAAGTAAAATTTAACATTTGTATACATTTGATTCCCCAAACTTCGCCTTTAAAGTCTGACACAGTACAGGGTAATGTAGATTCCATTTTTTAGGGTAATTACAAATTTAACTACTGTTTAATGCCAATTTAGGCACAACATGTAGTGTAACTTTCACGTTTAATAGTTAACCCTTTCCTGTGTGAACTAAGGTATAAATAACTACCAGAAAATACTTAAATCCATCTTTGCGCACACACTCACACACAGGACTAGATATCTTTGTGGTTTACTTTCATTAACTAGATCTAAAGACTATACATAACATCAATAAGCAAAAGCAAACACTTGTCTTGTTCTTACATACAAAAAATGTCCTCACAAATCCAGAAAATCCGGCAGCAGTTGTTAGTGTAATGGTTAGGGCGTTCATCCCATAATCAGAAAATATCAGTTCAAATCCCGGACCTGCAAAGGTACTACGGAGGTACTCATGAGCAAGGTACTCTAGCTTTACAGACTAAAGAACAGGTGTAGACTACAAAGCACTGTTGTACGTCGCTCTGGATAAGTGCATGATAAATACAGTTTAAATGTATGGTACCGTCCCCAAGCACTGCTCTTCGGGTGCAGATGCTCACTGCCATGGGTAGGTCAAATGCAGAGGTCACATTTTGTTGTGGCACTGTGCTGTGTTCACAATGACAAATAATCACTCACTTTCAACATCCCTGACCAATCTCGGGGTTACATGTCTGTTAGGCCTGACAATGTGGACCCAGCAAACATCCAAAAATGTGTTTCTTTGCGAGGTACTTCCCCTGACTCTCATACGACTAGATCAAAAAAATGCTACAGCTGCCCTAATCCCTTCACCTCAGACACAAAAAAGCCATTCAAATTTTAATTAACCATCTTGCCAATATTGTAAGGCAACCTACTTCAGAACAAATATGTTAATACCTGCTCACACACAGTATCAGACACACACAAACACACACATACCATTAATGGTCTAAATACAATCACCTAGTGACCTGCTTGCTCATGCTATTTGTGTGTGTGTGTGTGTGCACGTCCATCCTCACTGGGCTTCAGTGATAACTGACACAGCCAGAGGAGAGCATGCTCCTTTCAGCAGGGATTAGAGGAGACGAGTGCAGAGGGGCTGTCTGCCCTACTTTGAAGGAGATTTCGAATTCAGTGTGTGCATCAGCTAGCAACAGAGAAGAAAGAAAGATAAATAATAAATTCATTGATGCACACTGCCATCTGCTCAACATCTCTCATAAACAGGGCAGAGAGTAATGCTCTATCTCTCTCTCTCTCTCTCACGGTTTTCATCTTTTTCCGTCTTTACTCTTTTCTCTCTGCATTCCTTCATTCTTACCCACGGCTTTGTCATGTGATGGAGAAGGAGTCCAAAGCTAATCTATTTCTGATCACTATTTGTCTCAATAAAGTCACTGAGAGTATTTTATGCCTCATCTAGTGCCCTAGAATTCAATAGAGCAACAGAATCGTATCATATCTCTTTCTCTCTCCCTCTCTCTCTGTCAATGTTTCACCCACACACGCTCTGTAGCAGAGAAGTGATGAATGAACAGAGCTTCATCTGTTGGACTCTCACTCCATGTTATTGAGAAATGTCTTCCCCCTCTAGCATAAGAGGGCTGATGGGATTGTTATGTGGCCTCTGCTTTTGCCAAAACAGAAGAATTAATCTCCTGATGCTCTCATGCTTTACTCTTTGGCTATTTTCACCCCTCAGGGAGAACGCTGTGTTCCCTATAATTATGTTTATCCTGCCTAAGCACGGGCAAAATCAATTACCCAGTCTAACAAAACATTCATAAATTTCACACAGTCAAAGTATACACACACAGGCGCGCGCACACATAAATCCACACAAACATGGACACACATGCACTCAAACACAGCCATGATGTCTTGTTAGGTCTTGTGAGGTATTTTTATTGACTTCCATAATAACTACTAGAAACTAGATATAACAACTGCCCGTTCCGTAATTCTTTGTAAATGTTCTAAAACTTCAGATTTATGTGTTGTAAATTAACTGTGATCTGACTGTGGATCGTGAACTCTATTTCACCCCTGCCCTTTACACATCACTGTTTTTGTGATGCACATGCTGCTACATAGACCATCTCATCCATCCAACACAGACGAACTTTAAAGTTTACTCTGCTATTTGTTAAACTGCTGCTAATCTTGAGTATATTTTACTACACAAAAGTTGGATTGTATTCCATGATTGTAATTACATAATTAACACTGTAGCACTTGACTGTTGTTACAATATTTGCATGTGTTACTGAATATTATTGTACATATTAGCGGTTGTAGTTTTCTCCATTTGACTCCTATTACAGTACCTGCATATTACTGAACCCCTCTCATAGTTTACCTAGACACTATAAAGATGAATGAATGAATGAATGAATGAATGAATGAATGTTTAGAATTCTCATATTCAACTGCTGCAGATCATACACACACGCAGTGCAAAAAAAGATGATTCCAGGACCAAATTTATTGTTTGAATTCCACTAAACTGCACATTCCCCTATTTCTACCTCTAGTTTATAGTCTATGTATAAATTTTCGCTTACTCTGCATGCCTTATTTGTATTTATACAGTACTGTGCAAAAGGTTTAGGCAGGTGTGAAAAAATGCTGTAAACAAAGAATGCTTTCAGAAATATAAATAATGATTGTTTATTTTTATCAATTTACAAAATGCAAAGTGAGCGCACAAAAGAAAAATCTAAATCAAATCAATATTTGGTGTTAGTACCTTTTGTCTTCAAACCAGCATCAATTCTTATAGGTACACTGGCACAAAGTCAGGGATTTTGTAGGATTATAGTCATTATATTATTTTGTAGTCATTATATTACTTTGTAGGATTATAGGATTATAGATCTGTGGTTAGTTCTCCAAGATGTTTGGAACAACCTACCAGCCTACCAGTTCCTTCGAAAACTGTGTGCAAGTGTAGCTAGAAGAATTGATGCCGTTTTGAAGGCAAAGGGTGGTCACACCAAATATTGATTTGATTTAGATTTCTCTTTTGTTCATTCACTGCATTTTGTTGATTGATGAAAATAAATGATTAACACTTCCATTTTTGAAAGCATTCTTTGTTTACAGCATTTTTTCACACCTGCCTAAAACTTTTGCACAGTACTGTATATTGGCTTACTTTTTGTGCTTTATTGTTCTTTGTAGTGTAGAAACTGGAACTACATCATCTTGTATCTCTCCATATATACATGTATTTAGTAGAGATGACAATAAAGTTTACTTTGACTTTGATTAAAGTCTAGGGACAGACGTGCACGTGCAAGGTTTAACATCTCATAAACCCAAAACCAAAGTTCAGTTTTGACTTCAGACCTAGTTACTATCACACTATTACTATTTGACACACTGCTGGAGAGGCAACTCCTTTGTACTTACAACACCTGCTAATGTTGATGGGAATTATTGATGAGCTAAGATTAGTTTCCCTGCTGTAACTTATGCCATAGTGTGCAGACTACACACACTCTTCTGGAGTGGAGTTCTTCTGGAGTCTGTAAAATCTCAGCGGACAAAATGTAGGACCATGATGTCATGGTCCAAAATAAAACCTTGCCTCCACCGTCTCTTTATTGTAGAGGCTTCGATTAGTACCAAGCACAGACAGACTGGGTGAAATCCGAACCTGCAGCAGAGATCTGGCCTGAAAGAGAATCTTTAATGGTGACAAACCAACACACACACACGCATATACACTCACGCCATTCCCAAAAGGTCATGCATGGGAAATGCAGGCAGGAGACGGTGATGTCATCCCCACGATCAATAAGAGTTCTTAATGTAATTCTGCCTGCAAACAAAGACACGTGCAAACACACACGAGAGGCCATATCTTTGACACCTATTGACACCCTAGATTTAAAAATACATAGAACTCTAACCACTTTTAGCTTTTCAAACAAAAGCTGGAACCTTCCATGAAAGCTTTTTGTGTTCTCATGAGGACCGGTCCGCACATACCAAACATCCTCACAAAGCACCAAAAATCAACAAATATTCTGTTCTGTCCTCCATACTAATAAGAAATGACCCTGATCGCAATCACGTTCTAGAGAGTCCAAAGACTTTAGATGTTCAGCTGATCTGTCTGTGTGACAGATTCAAGTGGATAAAAACACAGTACAGCTCAGCATGGAGGGGGGTGTTGAGACATTTGATGAAGGAAACCTAACCCTGACCCAAACTTTCTCCCTCCCTCTCTCTTCCCCCCCCGCCCCCCCCACTGGCACTGCGGTTCAGGTTTAACACATACATTCTTGTAAATGATCAGTAAAATAGAGAGAGAGAGAGAGAGAGAGAGAGATGGCCAAGGACAAAGAAGTGTGGATACTTGCCAGATTAAATGTGCATATACACATGCAAATTCTTCATTACTGTTCGGCATGTTATTCCTGCACAAAATGTAAATACACACACAAACACAACTCAGGAAATTGATGATTTCACATGAGTTATGTAGGCTGGTCTGTAGAAATATGCATTAGTCAATATTTAAAAGAGAGAGAGAGAGAGAGAGAGAGAGAGAGAGAGAGAGAGAGCATTGTTCATTCTCATCAGGTTCCCACTTATCTCCAAATAAGAGTGAGAGCCACAGCAGCACATTACTGAATGGAAGAAAGACAAGATGAACACAGAATGAAAAATGGAACTGAAGGGTCATTACTGTAACATTACTGTAATTAATCATTTGCACAGTGACCTAGTTAGGGGTTCATAAGTAAGTCCTTGACTGTGTTTGAGTGGAATTTCTATGCAGTATAATGTCAGCATGCAAATTGTGAGGTATGTGGGAGAATGAGAATGAGAATATGCTATAGACAGAAAGAAATTCTGACGTCACTGTGAAACCTGCAAAGCAAAACACCGCAACACTAAAGCTGTGGAAAACTGTTGCTCTTAGATAGATCACAAACGTGAGCAAGTTAAAACAGTTCAAAGTTGAGGTCCAGCAAAAAGAACTAGAGGCACTGCAATGCAACAAGAATAGTTTTGTCATCAAATTGCTACCCTATGAAGTGGAATCAAATCACAAGTCCAGTAAAGATTAAGAACTCTACCCAATATACACATAGATTGGTCACAAAATAAATGCAGTAATGCCACTGATCTGTGCTAACACAGGTCCAGTAAATTTAACATCACATGCACTTTTGGCATGCGCAGGTGGTAGAATTTGACACATACACTGAACCAGACAAGAAGGTACACACACAAACAGATGAAACACAGGCTTTGTTGCACATTAGACACAGCTCTGATTTCTTCCCCTTCTGGGTTTGCCCTTAGAAAGACTAGAGAGACAAACAGCCTTGGTCATGAGCCAGCTTTTAGCTTGTCATCAATTACAGACATTACCTTAAAACCTATTTAACATCTTGATATTCCAAGTAAAGGTGTGTGTTAAACCCTTGGACCATCCTAACCAGCATCCAGCTGGCAATTGAGAATCATGAACAGGCAATTATGGCATTGTGTCACCTCCTTGGAAATTTGTTTGTATTTTGCCATCGGCCAGCTGCCATTCACATTGGGTTTCTTTCTTTCAAAGTCAAAGTCAAAGTCAAAGTAAACTTTATTGTCATCTCTGCTATATACTGTACAGATACATAGAGAGACGAGACGACGTGGCTCCAGGTTATTTCCAGTGCAAACTTTACAAACAAAGAACAGTAGAACAGAGAATAAATAGGCAGTGGCACGACTAGGCACATGGAATAAACAATAAATAAGTAAAAATACTAAAATATACATTAAACAATATACATTTTAAACCAGACAATATACAATATACATTTTAGACTAGACAGGGAAGACAGACATAGAGCTAAACATGTTTGTCAAGTCAGGATGCAGTATTCTTAACAGGTTGAAATTGACATTTACACTGAGTGTGCAAGAGGTAGAGTTATAATAGACAGATACTATATCCGGACTATTTCCGAGTACAATGTTCAATGTTCAATGTTCAGTATATGTGCAAATATGCAAACATTTAAACAGGTGCAAATTGACATTTTACATTGGATGTGCAGGAGGTAGAAGGTTATAATATGACAGATACTATATTCGGCTATTTATGTGTACAATGTTTCAGTGTATGTGCAAACATTCGTAAAGCAGCATATAATGTTTGTGCAAAAGTGGCAGCAGTGCAGTGTCATACCAGTAGTTATTGTGCATCAAAGTGACGGTGGTGTGTAAAAGTAAGGTGCAGTAAAGTGCAGTGGTGCAACAGAAACAGTTTCTTCACAGTCCAGGTGTGTGTGTGGGGGGAAGTGTGATGGCAGGGAGTGAGTTCAAAAGTCTGATGGCTTGTGGGAAGAAGCTATCACGCATCCTGGAGGATCGAGACCTGATGCTGCGAAAGCGTCTGCCAGACGGAAGGAGTGTGAACAGTCTGTGTGAAGGGTGTGAGGGGTCGAGCACGATGCAGGAGGCCCTTCTGATGCAGCGCTTGTGGAAGATGTCCTGCAGCGGCGGAAGAGACGCTCCGATGATGTTGCCAGCTGTTTTGACCACCCTTTGAAGCCGCCTGATATCGGCAACAGCACTGTTACCGAACCAGGCAGAGATGCAGCTGGTCAGGACGCTCTCTATGGTGCCCCTGTAGAATGCGGTGAGGGTGGGAGGGGGCAGGTTGGCTCACTTCAGCCGTCTCAGGAAGTGGAGACGCTGCTGGGCCTTTTTGGTGATGGAGGTGGTGTTGGTGGTCCAGGTGAGATCGTCTGAGATGTGAACTCCCAGGAACTTGGTGTTTTTTACAGTCTCAACCGTGGAGCCGTGGATGCTGAGTGGTGTGTGGGTGGAGCGAGTTCTCCTGAAGTCGACGATCATTTCCTTTGTTTTGTCCACATTCAGCGACAGGTTGTTCTCACTGCACCAGGCAGCCAGCTGCTGAACCTCATCTCTATACGCCGACTCATCGTTGTTGCTGATGAGCCCCACCACGGTCGTGTCATCGGCGAATTTGATGATGTGGTTTGAGCTGTGCAGGGCGGTGCAGTCGTGAGTCAGGAGTGTGAACAAAAGTGGGCTGAGAACGCAGCCCTGAGGAGCTCCGGTACTCAGCCTGATGGTGCTGGAAATGTTGTCGCCGATTCGGACGGACTGAGGTCTCTCTGACAGGAAATCCAGAATCCAGTTACAGAGTGAGGTGCTCAGTCCCAGCTTGCTCAATTTCATACAATTTCTTTGGTGAATTCTGACAGGTTCATGTATTATGATGGCAGAACTTAATCTGCAAAAAACAGTGTCCTGCAGGGCAGGTTTACATGGTGCAAATTTAGCTGGCTGACCTTTCAAGGGCACAGCCTCTCTCTGTAACACACTCTACATGCTAATAGCATGAGAAACAGTGTGTGACAGAGCCCACTTCCAGAAAGAGAGAGATGGACAGCTGAGCCAACTCCAGAAGAGCTTATGTGTTGGAACTGGGCTTGAGTCCTCAGTCCTACTTAGCCCTCTCATAACAAAACACCATGTCAGAGTTTGGTCCATGGATCAGCAGTATTGTTGAGAGGAAAAGTCTATCACAGACAAGCATAGATTTGAAGATTTTTTTTGCTGTTATGAAGCTGGTCACAACAGTCAAGGGTTCATCGCACCTGAACATGGTTTGTTTGGCTAATTCTGCACCTAGAGTGCAGCTGAAAACCCTTCTCAAGTACTTGATTGGTATGTATAGCTAGACTTTCCTCCAGAAAATGTTTGATTTTACATTACCAACACTTGTAAACCTTGTAAAAGTGTATGATTTAAGGTGTTTTCAGACTACATGATGGTGTATAGTGGAAATTACACATTTAAATAGTTAAATGCATCATTAAGATTAAGTAAAGTGAGTGATTATTTGTCATTGTGAACAAACCACCGTTCAGTAGGCAGTGTGCCACAACTAAATGTAACCTCTACATTTGATCCATCCGTGAAGGAGCAGTGGGCAGTTGACATGGGCAGCGCCCGAGGGAGCAGTGCTTGGGTATGGTACCTTGCTCATGAGTACCCCAGTGGTTACTTTACCGGTCTGGGATTCGAACCTTCTGATCACAGGATGAAAGCCCAACCGTTACGCCACCAACTGTGGTGTGAAGTGAAGTTAGTCCTGCAAATGAGCTTCGAACCCTTGATGAATTTGACCCCAATCAAAGCAGTGATGAGCAAAAAATAAACCTTCCCCAAAACCTACGCTAGTATAATTGAGTTATCAGTTACTTTGGTATAATAACCTAAAATTCTGTTACTTTCTGTAATGTAATGTTTAAAAAGTCTTGTTACCACATTCACCACCAAACTAGTAGGTACTATGTTTCCTAGCTCCTTTTTCTTCCTATATAACGAGATATATTCCCCTTCCATTTCTCTTTTCCTTTCTTCTACCCGAATGTTAGAAGAATTAGAGGTGAACATCGCTGCCTTCTTGTGATGTACTTGCTTTGATTACCACCAGAGGTGTGCAGAGTACCTAACTAATCTTACTCCAATGATAAGTGAAAGACACACAGGCAAATGTTCACTTTAGTTAAGGTTTCCGAAGTACTTGCTTTAAAAAATACTTAAGTATTAAAAGTACATTTTCTTTCACCACATTGTTGCATTATTTTCACAACACTTACAATAACTAATGTCTCTGACCAGCTTGTAGAACCCGTGGAATAAGGAATTGGTAGAATGTTACAGAATGAAACACAACCCAAACTGACAAAGAAAACCAGCCATTTGTTTATTTTCTACATTAATTGTAAGACTATACACCCTCACAAAACAGCATAGTAGTGTTTTGACACAGCTCTGGCAGTGTGTGCACACATATATGTGTAATCACATATCATATATATGCGACCCCGCCTGTGAAAACCTGGCTAAAATTGCCAAATCTAATTATGAAATAAAGAGCTTCAAAGTAGTCATAGTGAGAAAAATGTCAACAATATACCTTATGAGTTTATTGCAGTAAATGATAGATTATGTACTGAGGTTTTCGGATGTAGTGTTTGAAATGTAATTTCTAACAGGATAAATAGCGAAATTCGTGATTTTATTCACTTTACGTGTCCACTTTCCACCAGAAAATACCGGAGGTTGGCTTCGTAAACATTGCTTTTCTAACGTCTTTGGGATTACTTTATGTGCAAAAACAACTGGTGATTTGGGTGTTATTCGGTTTAGGAACTACTGTTCTATCATTATAAAGTGCATACAGACATTAAGATCAATGTGTATCCGCGGCAGTCACGTCAGGTAAAGAGGAGGTAGAACAATTTCGACTTTAGCCGGGTGCGGCTTTCTGTGTGTGTTGCTTTGTGTCAGTGTGTACACATCAGAAACAGTGCTTTGTTTTCGGTAGATGAACGTTTTGTCAATCTAACCAGGCTATTTCATCAACATTTTATGCTTGGCATCTCTCAAAAAAAAAAAAAAAGACTTTGACGCTAACTCTGAGGTAATTCTGAGGTAATTTTTTTTTTCCATCCCCCATGGCGGCACCAATAAGCAAGGAACAGAAGGTTTGTGTTTAGAAGCTGAGTGTTTAAACATGCTTTTTCGTGTGGATATGTATGCTTTTTCGCCATGCATATCATAATAAAGACCCATTTTCCAAAAGTATCAGAATTTTTCCATAAATGTGTCATATATCACTTGAAATGGGAGAATGTAAGCTTTAATTTGGTATATGACACACAGTCAGGATAATTATGGTTCAAAGATACATCACTGTTGAAAATATGTGTGTTTTTACATTGAAATTTCTCAGAAACCTGTTTTTTCTGAGCCTGTAATTTGCCAAATCTTTAACATGGCCTTACTTGGTCAGTATTAAAGATATCAAGGTGAAATTTTCAGAAAATGTTCTTTAAATTATGTAGAATTATTTTCTGTATAAAACAGAGAGTTGCTAAAAAATGACTTTAGCCGGGTTATCATAGGCAGGGTCACATATGTGAAATGTTTTTTGTTACTGTTCACCTCTGGTTACCACCAGACACCACTGTAAGCAGAGAAAAAACAGGAAGAAATCAATGGCTGTCAGATCTCCCGAGTCCAACGAAAACCATGTCATGTCTTATCTTCACAAACCTGTACATAGATGCTGGCAGCTGCTGGTCTTTTCAGCAGGGTGGTCCGAGCTGCCATGTTCAGAATCGGTCAGCGCCTACCGCCTGGAGTTGTTGACATTTTGAGCAGGGTCTGGAGGTGGCCTTTGTCATCGTTGTCAATAGCAATCTTGTGGTCCGCTTTGTGAATGCGCTCTTTCTTCAAGCGGGACGCAGGACCCATTACGCTTGTATTGCCTCATTCAGCCTTTGGCCGCGGCCTACTCGGCCATCAGAGCCCCCCAGCCAACAGTCATGAAGGGGGATGTTCACCAAAAAAAGCGCAGGGTCACCGAGTCCAAGCCTCAGGGACAGCCAGAGCTTCCCATTGACCAGTGCTGCAGACAAAACAACAATGGCCGTCTGTGATTCTACTACACCACCCCCTCTCTACTACTGCTTCCCGCTCCTAGCAGCCCACAGAACACACACACAAAATGATGTACGCACAGACAATTACGTACACACAAACACACACACACACATACGGCTGGCTGCTAGCCCAGACACAGGCACAAGAGGCGCATGGTGAAAAGTAGGCTCATGAGACTTCAGCCAAGTCATCTTGTGACCCAAATGCTAATGCTTGAGTGAAGAACATAAAAGAGAGCAATAGACAGCATTGTACTTTTTGTGAACATACAATAGGACTGTGTGTGTGTTTTTATGTAGTTGTGATGACTTCATAATCGCCTAAAAAATAGGAAAATCTGAGATTTGTCTGATTTTTTAAAACATTTTGGAGGACATTTTTGTAACGTGTTAGGATTAGTTTGATTTAGATATCAGTGGAAATATCTCAGGAACACTGATATGAATAATGGCCTTAAAAATAAACTGTTAGTAACAGCGCTATTTAACGACGTGGCAGGTAATCTTACTACTTTTTCATTCGTTACAACGCTGTTCCTGTTACTGAGAACAAAATGTGGCACGTTACTACAATTAAAGTCATTAAAGCTGTTTTCATCCGACCAGGCTCTCTCAGACATAGGACACGCAAAGTTGTTTTTCTTTGTACATTTATTTAAAATGGAAGGCAATAGTTATTTTCCCTGGTAACTAGTTACTTTTATAACCCAGTTACTTTTTGGGGGAAGTAACTAGTAATTATATATAGTTACTTTTTTACAGTAATGTGCCCAAGACGAACATGGCAAGACGTGGCAACTCTGTGTGTTGGTCTGTCCATGCACGTGTAGTCCATGAGTGTTCTGGCCAATTTGTGCAAGAACTGGCAGCTTTAAATGTGGAAGTGAGATGTAACATAGAACATTTTCACTTCCTTTTTGTGCCATTTTTACTCCCCTGCAAATATGAAAACATCACACAGTGTTCCCCAGAAACATTTTTTCAAGCGGCGAACAAATAGATCATGTTAAAAGAAAATAAAGCAAGGACGGAGCACAGAGCACAAAGATTAGCTTTATCATGGGAGCCATATCTCTCATCAGGTCCAGTTGTAACTTCATCTTTTACATGCAAATGCATGAGTGTGTGTGTGTGTGTGCATGTGTGTGAGAGAGAGGGTGGGTGGGAAATGTGGGTACATTTTGCCATGTGATTACATCAAGCAGGTTTGCATGTTGGCCATGTAAAACAGTGAATGGAAACAGCCTTAGGCCTATCAGCCTCTGTAAACAAAAAAACTCATCCCAAACATTCACCCACCCACCTATGTATACACACACACACACAGAGACAGTCACACAAATATTGCTATCCTTAACTTGTGTAGAACTATAGTTAGATGGTTTACTTTTTTCCATATATGTCATTTCTCTATTATGATAGGGACACTGGGTTCCCACAAAGTGCTAAATACGCATCGAACCGCTCACTCGCACAAACTCCCTACAGATACACACTGCAAAAATAACCCCACCTACATTTATTAAAAGCAAAACACTCCTCCAAGACACAACAACGACCCACAATCCTCCCTGCACATTTGGCTGTTTTCCCATATCTTGTGTCAATGCCAGAGAATTCAGCATGTCCCGAAAGACCCAAACACCCAAAACAATGAACTAAGAGTCTTTAAAACAGAAATACACATCACGGTCAGGTGCTAGATGATATCTCACACACAAACCCAAGCCCACAAGCGATAAAGTGCTCATGTAGCCAAAACAGAGTGGAAGGGGAGGTACATCAGCCCCAACCATCGACCTCTCAGATCTGTGAGGCTCCACACAAACGACAGCATTGTCTTTTACTCAAAACTCTGTAATAGAGCTGTAATAGCTACAGCTGTATGCACAAAACATGCTTTTCAAATCCTTCATAATCGGTCATGGTTGGGCTGTTGTAGCTTTGCTGTGCATATGGCACATTACCACTGTAATTTGCATGATCAATGAGAAAAGGCAGCATTTCTCAGCAACTTTCTTGTGTAGAATTTATTTATTATTATTATTTCTTACATTTGTATAGCACTTTTCTCAAACCAAATGCGCTTTACACTTGAGAACTGGATACAACAAACACTCAGACATCCTGGGGAACAGTGGCAGCCATTTTGGGCACTGTGTATACTCTCCCCGAAGCTGATCGACTATTATTTAAAGACACACAGAGAAACTAACAACCAACCATACACACACACACTTGGAGCACCTGGAGGAAACCCCAAACACAAGGCGAGCAAACAAACTCCAAACAGCAAGACTCTACGACTCTACAGGGATCAAACAAGGAAAATTCTTGCTGTGCGGCAATGCTGTGAGCAGTTAAACACTCTGTGATCAGGGCGATGTATTCTAACCTCTTAAGCTACAAGTCCTATTTTAAAATATTTATTCACCTCTCCAGAATAAATCAGTAATAAGTCTGTAATAGCTAAATTTATATTGCTACTCTATTCACAGAAAAATGGAATCCACTTGGCTCAGCTACCATTAAAGTAGCCAGTCATAAACCAGCTAAAACACAGGATTTGCTGAAATGGAAAATCTAAGCTAATGTGATGAGCATATTCATACTTTTCCACTCTCTCTTTCTCTCTCTTTCCATCTGTAATTTAGACAGACAAACTCCTTCCCACAGAGCCATTTTTTATCCTTTTAATGATTTAAAACTAGTAGTGAAGACACAGTGACTGACCGACACTAAAGACCAACACACATGGGGAAATATTGAAACTGCAGACTGGAAAGACGTAAAGAGGGGCACATAGTGCTGTTTAGTACCAAATGTTCTACAGATGAGGAAATCTATTGCAACGTGTATGAGTCAGTAACTCTGTCCATGTGACAGACAGCTGCAGAAAACAGCTGTTTTACTCGATACTGAGTTATTCAGATGCTCTTCCCACTCATACATCCTTACTGACACACACTCTCTCTCACGTACACACATACATAGACCTAAACATGCAGACACGGTTACTGCCTCTTTTTGTCTTGATCTAATATTCTAAAAATGTAGGATTTAATAACTTATAGAAATAGAAAAACAAAGTAAAATTTTATAAGCCATTAAAAGTGGGGGTTTTGTGGAAATTACAGTTTTATACAGAGCAATAAAAATAAATCCTGGAATCCTGGGCATGTTTAGACTGTTATTTTGGCGGCCTATTGATTGAAACTTTTTCATTTTGTCCAGTTTTTTATCACTTGCTGTTGCATTAAGGTTCCACACTCCTCTGGTAGCATGCACGTGAAGGAGAATGACGTGTGCATGTGCCTGAGGCTTTGTGTGGTGTTGGAAATCGGTTTGCACAAGACTTGAAACTAGTTTGGACAGTCATATCATTTATTTTTATGTGCCTTATAATGTGATCACGGGTACACAAAACAAAACAAAACATTTTTCACTGTTGATGATGGTAGTTAACTAACATTCTTCACAATCATTTGACTTTCACTAGGATTCACGGTCTTACCCTAGATTTACATAGAGAGACATAATTAGTTATGTCTGCTGCATAACTAATTTCCCCATTTCCTTATAAATTTGACATTAATTGGTAACTGTTGATCAGTTGTGCACATTGGCTTGAAGGAGTTTTTGCCCTGTGTTGTCTGTTAGAAAGACGTGGAATATACAGTGCCACTTGAACATAGTGTAAATACTATATGATCTGAAACTTAAAGTCAATGCAGAAATTGAACCTAATTCCATTTGTAAAAGATGGTGATTGTTTTGCTACAGCACTTTCTCTAGATATTCGGTACTTGGATTATGTTAAGATATTCTCCTTTTGATTTGGTTTGAATTTAGATGGCAAGCTGTCCTGGTCTAGATGCAGCAAAACAGGCCTAAACAATGATTTTACCACAACCATGTTTGACAGATAGGATTAGGTTTTTATGCTGATCTACAGTGTTTTTCTTTTCTCAAACATAAAGTTTCTCTTATAATCAAAAAGTTTCATCAGTCCAAAAAACAATTTCCTAAAAATCTACATCATCTTTAACTAACTTTAGACGTGTAGCAATGTTCTTTTTGGAAAAGCACTGGTTTGGTGTTTTAGGTCATTTTTATATGGAAATATGAAAAATTCTAAAGAGCTAGAATGTCATCAAGGACCACTGTAGGTTTAGGACAGCATTTGTGTGTCAATGTGGCAATTTCACATAACTTACATCAAAAAATGAATGGAAGGTGATTGAGACTCTCACATTCTCCCATAGCTGCAGGATCAATTTGACCTTCTACTTAGAACCTCGACCAATTACTTTGTAGCTGGAAAAAACATGATCCAATCTCATGTCTTTTGTAACTTAGATATCAGTGTTCAGTGTTGCCTAGAGGCTGTTGACCTTCCCATGCCAACTCTGGCTCTTTCTCTCTTTCACCCATGACTCTTTCTGCTTACAAAGGCATGAAACGTGAAGACACACCACATACACTCACGTCCGCTCCACCATTTTGTAGTTACACATTCACAAACAGCCTGAATGGGGCTTTCTGGGTCCTGATGTGTTGGAAATGAAGTGACCTGCTTTCCTGCTGCTCACAGCCAGAACTGTGTGTGAAATTCAAATCAGCCTCCACTTCAACACACACTTGGAATCACATTTACATCACATCACTGCTCATCTGGCCAAACTATGGACCCTCAGCCAGTACAGTAGAAAAACCTTTCTTAAGGATTTTCCTTTATTTTGCTTGAATCTTCCTTTCGAGATGAACAATGACCTTTTTTCCTGTCATTTTTTATTAATCTAATTTATGTGTTTTAAACAAAACCAAGCTGGTCAAACACTGCATTTGGTGGACTGGAATCAGACATGAATCAGTACAAAAACAGTTTAATGAACCAGGTTAAGCTGATGTGTGACTAAACCCTGTTTGTTGGGCTAATGTATAATTTATCAGTGAGAATAACCTACTGTAGCTAATCACTGTGAGTATGACTAACGTTTAACTCACTCTTCTGTAACAGTGCCTGGGATATATTCACTTATCATTATCATTCAAATAATGATAAATGTTGAAGAAGATCCAAACTGCAATGATCCAGTGTCACAGCCATAAGCAGAAGAGAACAGGAGAGAAACAGGTCGGATTCGGATGTCTGGGGAGAAAAAAATGTGTTGCAGAGTTATTCATTACCACTAAAGATTCACACAAAATGATGTCAGGTAGAAAGATGTGGAATATACAATGCTGCTTGAACATAAATATGACCTAAAACCTAAAGCCAGTACATCATTAGAAGCTGAATATATGATTATATCTGTGAAATACTGTGGTGGTAGTATCACTGCTGCATCTGGGCCAAGGCAGCTTTCCATCATTAAAGGAAAAATGAATTGAGAATGAATTGAGAATGAAAATGAATTATACTAACCGCTTCTAAAGGAAAATCTCAGCACACCTGTTTGTGAACTGAATCTCAAGAGAAAGTGGGTCAGGTGGCAAGACAACCATTTACATGTACAGCTAGCAGACGCTCTTATCCAGAGCGACGTACGACGGTGCTTTATAGTCCACCGTTCTTCAATCTGCAAAGCTAGACATAAATCAACAACCGTCATCCAACTAAGTTACCACCAGATAACGCCAGCAACTCCACCTTAACAAACCCTGTTGGAGAAAAACAGAATTAGTGCACAAACAACAAGAGAACATGTTAGGGGCGTTTCTGTCCTCCTAGGTGCACTAATTGTTCTACTAAAGATTGGTTAAGAGAGTGCCCTGTGGGACTCTTTGAGGTGAGTAATTCACATGAGGAAAACCCACCAACATCCGAGTTTTGAAACTGTTCTGTAGGGAGCAAGAGGCTAAAAATGGATAATTTTTCAGTTATAATGTTTTTGTCTCATTTGTATAAATGATGTTCAGCTATAACAATCTTATAATACATATTTGTGTGGTAATGAGGAAAATTCTAAAGCCTTCACAAATCGTCAAGCACCGCTTTATAGACATCAAATGTAAAGTTCTTGTTCTTGGGAGGATGTAGAAATACTGTAAAAGCAGGTGTTAAAAGCCATAGCAAAGCACATACAGGGTATGACGATGTGTCCTAAAGTCTCTGGTGATATGGCAGTTAAATAGACATTAAAAAATACTCTATCTTGATGGGCACAAGACTGAGTCAGTCAGATCTGTTGCCTTTAGGCCAATTCCAGAATCTGAGCAAAAACATTGCAGATTACATGAGAACACACTATAAAAAATAAGCCATCTTCTTTTTAAATGTTTATTATCCAAACCAACATTCTCTCTATTTCGGTACAGATATTCACACACAAAGACAATTGCCTTGTGACTCATATCATTATTGATTTTAGTCTTGTTAACAGTATTGTATTACAGTCATAACACAGCTACTCCCAGAACTGGATTTACCTGTCCAGCATGATGAAGGTGAAAACAAGAAAACCTCTGTTGCTGGTTCCACCGCAGTTCAGCAGAAAAGCTTTTTAAACCCTATTCATAGCAGAGGTGATCGTTATCTCACTTATGGAGGGAATGAACACATGCATCAGCAAGTTGTTTCCAACGTGGAGTGGCAAACTAATATGAGGTGACCATCCTCCATTATTACTTGAATTGCCTTCCTTGAGTCATTTACATTTCTGAGTAAACTGTGGAAAATCTGACCGAATGTGGGAGTATTTTTAAAGGAGTGTTTAGAGCTCCAAATGGGAATGAGGGAGTAATGAGCCCAGCTCCCTGAGGCTAAGGAACAAACATGGGAAACATGTTGGTTTCTCCACTGATGACCAGGTTGTGGATTTGAGTGCTTTAGATTACAGTGCACCAAGCCACTAATCTAAGGTCTAACTACACAAAGATGAGCAGTCAAACTAAATCTCTGAAAACAAGCTGCTACTCACAGATGGAAGGATTGGTTTCAGAGAAAATGGAAAATGTATTGTGGTGTCATAAGTATAACCATCAATAATAATATACTATGTACTAATGTCACCAGCTTGTCACCGGCGCAAGATTCCCAAGATTCAACTTGCCTGGTTTATGTCAGGGCTTTTTACATGCCGTTGAGTAACACTGTGTAGAAGTAAGATTTTGAGAGAGTGGTGCTGTACTAAAAATATGTTTGCTAAATTGATAATATTTGCCAATTTATCTGTAACAATTTATTGAGGGCACTAGCATAGAAACGCAAGCATAAGAAGCATTTCCTTCATCAAAAACAGTCAACAATGTCAGACAGTTAAGAATTTTTAAGAGTTCACATTACTTTTTGGACTCAAAAAAAGGTTTAAGACTAAGAGGAAATCCCAAAATTCCAAAAGCACCTAAAAATATCAATGTGTGTGTTTATGTATATATGGTCAACAATGGTTCTATATCATTAACCCATAAACTCAACCAGCTCTAATGAGAGTCAGGCACGCCCAAAGTGGTTTTGAAGTACTCTCTCTCTCTCCTTCTCTCTCTCTCTCTCTCTCTCTCTCTCTCCTTCTCTCTCTCTCTTTCAACCACACACAGACACACACACCCTCTAACGGCCTTGACGTATTTGGCTGTCTCCTCGTTATGTTACATGAGACATGTCGAACACAGGCCTGTAATCTGAGGGGGCCCTGAGGCAGATGAGTCAGTTGCAAACAATGAGCCATGAAAGTGCAAAGCATAAAGAATGTTTCTGGCAGTCGGGCAACACCCAGAGCGGAGGGACATACAATACCAGCACACCAGCTGTACGCATTACGACCTTGAGCTGCTTGAAATAGACAATCCAATCCTTCCAAATGGATGCAAACGTTCAGTACGTTCAGACTATTTCCTGCCTGATCAAACCAGGATTACTCTTTTCCCAGAATGCAGCCACTGTCCACAATAAAGTGTATAATTAAGACGAGTGAAAAAGTGAAGACGAAAGGAAAAAAGTTGCTCAGCCTCGTTTTACAATACCACAACCACGCAGGGCATCATTTTTATTTTGGTATAATTATGCTGAACTGCAAGATTGTGACCATTAGAGTCTAATATTAATAACTATACTACTCAGTTCCACAAGTTAAAGGCATGTCAATGCATTGTCAAAACTGTACAACAATGTTGATGATGATGGCGATCATGATTGATGATTTTATTTGAATATTAATATTGATATGAGAATAATCTTTTTTGTTTTTAAAAAAAGAACTTTCATTAACACATTGTTTTGGCCTACTACCATCATAAAGCAGCAATACTTTTATTTATTTGCATATAATTTATGATGTTTAAACTAATATTTTCTGTATTAGAAAATGTTTTGTATATTTCATATATTTACACCAACAAGCATGTATGGAATATTACAGCAACCATGTAATAATACTAAAGGTTTGTTGTTTTTTTCAGGTTGGACCTGATGCTTCTCCACAAAGTTATTAAAAACATGAAGAAACATATTAACTATGGAGGATTGGTGAATCTGATTTTCTACATTTATCCATAACGAACACAGGTATTGTTTTGCAAATTGTGTATCTACAAAAAGCATATTAACCCCTTAAATTTGCAATGTTATAGTAATAATAACGTTGAATAGTAATGTTATAATAAATCGGTTAAATCTTCATGAATGCTGAAAAAAAAATCTTTGTAACGCTGTTCTGACAGCAGGGTGTACGGTTTAATTCTTCATAATCTGTTCTGATTGGGTCAAAAAACAGAAGTGTTTGTGCAGGTTATACAGTTTACACTATCATTATGATTTGCAATATGAACAGAGTAGCGTAATTTCACATTCATTAAAAAAAGTGCTGGTGGTGGTCTAGTGCAGCGTTTCTCAATCATAGTCCCCGCGGACCATCGCTGTCCACAGATTCAGTTTTTTCTGCACCGCCGCGCTCTGATCCTACATTGCTAATTAGCTAATAAGTAGCATCAGATGTGCTGTGGGTCGGGAAACTCAAATCTTTGCAGAGCAGTGGTCCGTGGGGACTGGGAGTGAGAAATGCTGGTCTAGTGGATAACAGGGTCTGCCAAATGCTTAAATGTTAAATAAATGAACATTTGTTTGCCAACACCTGAGCGACCAAGAAGTTCAGACTAGAGATTTCTGTGGAAAGTGGCTTCCTGGGGCTTCAGGAGGAAAGAAAGACTTTCCATATGGAAACATTTACAGGACTTCCACAGCCTACTACTGTACACAACGCAACTGTACCACACACACCCACACCTTGGGTCATTAAGCACACACTTCCCCAAAAGCCTTAAAAGCCAGGTGTCAGTCCAACAGAAAAAGGAATTCCCAATTCACTTTTTTAAAAAACATTGTTAGTAAATGATTTTATTCTTTTCACTTTAATTCCTTTTGGTTTTTGTGGGCACGACAATATTGTTGGTGCGCTCAAGCTGAAGACTTTTTGGAGCCAATAATATTGATGAAGTAGTTGGTTTGAAGCTCATCTTAAGCATTTCAAATGATTTTGTACAGCACACAATGCAATAAAAAGGGTGGAGATAGATAATACATATGTAATTATACCTTAAAACCACAGACCTTGGAGCCCACATCAATGGCACAGTGAGTCAAACCACGAGCAAAAACCTTCTCGCAGCACAGTGGCAGTTCAATGGACTACAATGACTCTGCTGTTTCTGTGTCTAAAGGTGAATTACGGACCGCAGTGAACAGACAACCTTCTACATGTTGGAGCGAGTGTCCAGACAAACTGAAAAAGGTAAAACTAACATCAGACTGCAGGAGCTCTCACTTGCCAGTGGTGTAAAGTCTGGTGAAGGGGCTGACATCAAGGGGGTAGTAAAAGGTGGCGGTGCTGGTCTGCAGAGGGAATGGGGGTAACCCCAGGTTAAAATCACACACCTGGCTTCTTTTTACGGAGATGTAAACAGGCAGAGTGAACAGTTCTACTTTTGTGTGAAAGGTCTGAATTCCTTCACCCGCATGTGAAAACACAGTGAGAATTTCGGTGTGTTTGTCTTAGATTTCTTATACGAAAGAACATCTCAGTCTACTGAAAAATAGCTCAGCCCAGACAGTTGTTTTGAGCTATTTCTAATCATAAATGAGTACAGCGATCAATGAAGATCCATTTTCCATGTGACAAGTTTAAGATGTGTTTGACCAGCATCAAAACTAGCAACTAGCAAGCGCATTTTTATCATGAACCAGCTAAATGTATGCAGATCTGTTTTGCTTTTCAACAAGAGTAGTTGGCCTAAACCAAAAGTCTTGCTGTAATTGCTGAACTAAAGAACTAATTGAATGACTTAAGTTTGGACACATTTCACGTAAAAAATGTTTTGCAAATGGAGGAAGTGCTCAAGTAAAGCAACCAATGTTTTGTTTCTTCACTTTGCTAAAAGCAAGAGGCACTGATCACTGCCAGTTCCACTATAAAAACTCCACTCAATAAAACATGGTTATTGCTAGAATGTTACTCAGGAAACAATAATTCCTAAACTGTGCCAACTAAAGGCCAACAGTGAAGCCAACTTGTGAGCATGGATTGTGTCTTTTAATTCAAACCTTATGCACACACTGATTCTTGGTACTATGAATTTGCTGTGGCAGTGTGAGTCTCAAACTGTAAGCTTTTTTTTTTTTTACAAATCAGATTTATGGCAGCTGATCTCTCTGACCTCAGAATGTATCACCAAAACGTTAGGTCATCTGCTGCTTAACAAAAAAAACGTATTTGTCCCACTGTGAGTCACCAGAAAGGATTGTTGGATTTACAGCATGGTCTGAATGCTCAAAAGTCACCGGCTGAATTTGACAAAATATTTTGTAAGAGTACTGCTTAAAAAGACAAGATTTAAAAGTGAAAGGGAGATTTTTTTGTCATTGTGAACACACCACAGCACAGCACACAGTGCACCACAAAGGTGACCCCTCCATTTGACCCATCCGTGAAGGAGCAGTGGCCAGCTGGCATGGGTGGCGCTTGGGAAGCAGTGCTTGGGGACGGTTCCTTGTTCATGACTAACTTCAAACCAAGTGGAACCTAAATGGGTGAGTTAGAATATGTGTAAAATAGTGACTCAAAAATGGAACTGTAGACAAAAGTGACTCAGACGTTAGTCAGATCAATGATGGAAAGGCTATTAGCAGCTAATGCACTGTTGGACTGCTTTACTGGCCGATGGAGAAGAGGCCATTAGGTGCTACCACTGAAATCCCCCACATCCACCTTCTAATCTTACCTGCCATGAATGGCACTGATAAACTGGCCAAAGAGCTCTGAACCATAAGTCAACCCAGGCAACCTGAAATAAATTATAGCAATGAGTCAATAATATTGTAGTAACTATGTAAAAGCACTGTAATAGCTAACATTTAAAGCTGTTCTCTGCATGATGTCTTTCAATATTAGACATGGTTAATACATGTGCCATTATTATTATGTCGTTTACTAACAAACATTGTAATTTTCCTGGTCAGTGAAGAAAAGCAGCTTTTCTCAACTTTCTTTGCTCTTCTTTCATAACAAGTCATATATGTGGACGGCAGAGTCATAATCCATAAACCAACTAAATGAACCTGTATTTTACTATTAATATATTAGACACTAGAGGGAGATCCCACACTATCCAAGCTGCTGCAGTCGTTTGAATTACAGCAAAGTACATGAAATTAATTGATTTAAGATAGGAAATCAAAATCAGAGGTACTGGAAATGTTTTGTAGGCATGTTGGAGATTTGACATCATTAGAATATGCTGTTATTTTGACGTGTGAATCTTATTTCTAACAGAACATCCCTAAGATAGTCATCTTTGTATTCAAAGACGAAGAGAGACGCACCTAATTAATTAGAGAAATTATTAGGATAAGGAGAGGTCACCATAACGTGCAAGTGCTAGACCAAGCATGTTTCTCCCTACAGTGAGTGTAAAAACTGTTGAAACAACCACCAGCGTGACCTTTCTCCACAGAAATGTGTGTGTGTGGGTGTGAGTGAGTCAGACATCTGAACACTGCAGTGCTGCGAAGCCACCAGCAGGAGATCACAGCTTTGGTTCAACCACACAGTTCCTCACTATGTTACTCAATAGCTAGTTATTTTCACTTCCTATTAAGCTTTTATTTTGCTGAAAATGGGAGAAGTTGATGAAGTTGAAACATTAGGCCTTTATACACACACACAGAAAGCACATCCTGCTAATTTAAATGGTGTTTCTTTGGTATATGAAGCAGGAAACAATAGAACATGAGAATTTCCAGGGAACAGTATATCCTTTGGTCAATACTTGATAACAATTCAAAAATTGAAGCCAATATTACAATTGAAGCCAATACTGAATTTCCAGGGAACAGTATATCCTTTGGGCAATACTGTGTAACAATTCAGAAATTGAAGCCAATATTACAATTGAAGCCAATATTGAATATTACACACCTTGTAATACCGCCATATGCACGACTCCAAATGCAAAATTATAAAACAGTATTTGCACTTGTGAATGTGTACAATCTGAATGTGTGTGAAATATTATATACTGTATTTGTAAAATGGCAACTGTACCATTATTATAACAAATAAAAAAATATAGATTTTTTCTGTCCAGTCCACATGAAAAATCACAAAGATGACCATAACAGGAAGTGGTTATAGCAGTGTGTCATATTGTAACAGTTCATATAATGTACAATACAGAACCACCACATTCTTAAATACTAACCAACTGGACTTTTATAATGCAATGGCATTTACTAGATGCTCTTATCTAGATTGACTTACATTTCTTAACTTGGGGTTGAGAGTCTTACTAATGGGCTCATTGGTGGTAGTCCTGCAGGTAAGACAGCTCCAGACTGGAACCCAGAACCTCTTAGTAAATAGATATCCTACTACTTGGCTTAAAGACACTTTCTTTACACTTTTAAAAGTCAAAGTACAATATTTGAGTCTATATCTTAAAGCCATCTTTTGAAATTTAAGTTATGTCATCATGTATGTCTATTGTATATATCCAAATATCAGCATTTTTAATATAATAAATGTTCATCTTTGGAATTTATATAATAATAAATACAGCTAAAAATGCACACATTATCTTGGTTTATATGTATATAAAAGTTCATTCTTCAGATTATTTTTCTGAAACTTAAGTTGCCATTTGAGTCTTGAGATCAAGAAAGTATGAGACCAAAAGGTCAGGAATTATATATTGCAGTCACCAGCTTAAATCCTATCTCACATGATTAGCTTAGCCTTGATTTATTTAGTGCACTTTGTGAATTCTGCTTTCAGCAGCACTTCGATTCATACCCAAAGGAGAGTCATACTTCCTGGTGGTTGAGAAAATATGTCACAGGTAATATATTACTTCTAGGTTTACTAGAAGAACTATTACTTCTTATTAAGTCTTATGAATTAGTTGGTGATATTTTCTCTAATTTAAAGTTTCTGACCAAATGGCTACTGTGGATCATGTATTATTTGGTTGACTTGTTGGTCGTCATCTTTAAGCCTGTGAGATCTCTTCAGATCCTATCCAAAAATCTGATCTGGCTCTTTTTTTGCCATCAACAGCGTTATACTAAAATATTCTTCCCTGGAGCTCTAAGAATGTTTGCACTCATACAGAATCATAAACACAGTTCCCTTTTTCCACCCATGCATGGCTCATAAATGGTCTCAGGGCAGATGCTCTTGTTGCTTTTCCAGAAAATGTAAGATCTGCCTGCTCTAAAGTCAGCCCCAACAGAATTTACAGCCTTGAACTTCAAAGTTAAATGGTTGTGTCTTGGAGCTTAAGGCTTTCAAGGACCTGTATGTAGGGCAGAGACACAAAACACAGTCATTTCGGGCATGTACACAGCAGTTGTTGACAGTGTTGACAGTTATTTCATCAGCTTCAAGAAAGCTCAGCTGAGTCATTGGTATTCAAAAGGACATAGAACAAAAATTTCTCTTCCTTTGGCTTGCCTAGCTGTCATTGCACCTCTGTGGCTGGATACAGGAAAATGGAGCAAAACTATAAAATTTGCCATTTAAAGCTTAGCATGAAAAAGGATCCTATCTGGCTTGGATGCACAACGCACTACTGTGGGGTGAAGGACAGACAGTGAAAGCAGGAACGATGAGATGATAAAAGCTTTGGGACCAGGTGCATCCATATGGCTGGGGAAACTTTTCCTTTGATGACACATCATGATGGAAATGCTAATGGCTGTCCACAATTTCCCACTGAATAAAGAAAAACTAGGTATAATGTCGGTTCCTGCAGAAAGAAACAAATCACTGAGCACACGCCACTTTCAATTCTACATTTCCAAATGATTTGTGGCATTCTCAAGTTCATGGCTGCAATTATTTTAAACAGAGGCCTCTTTGAAAACCACGGACGAATGAACAGCCTTGCTTTGAACTGTGATAATTTACAAGCTCTTCTAGTGGTTTGGAACTTCTGTGCATATGCCTTGTGTACATGTGTGTATTATAAAATGCTTTTTAAATCTGAAATCACAACCCAATGCCAGGCACATAAGTCTAGAGCAAACAACAGACTTTTCTTCCTTAAATTAGCATATACTGAAGACTGTGGTCTTAAATGTTGGCCTCAAACACAAAAACAAAAAAATGAGGAAACACAATGTAAATTTAAAGTTCTGGTCATGTCTTTGTAAAGCTTAGTGATGTTTAAGGCAGTCAATATCACTTATATAACAAAATTAGTTCATACATCACACCTACTGCTAATTAAAATCAAAATATTCAAATCTCCCATGTATTTATTATAGTAACCATAATATAACCTTTACTTTAACAACTTCACAGTTTATGTTGGAGGCAAGACCTGTGTAGAGGTCAGTTTCTATAAGTTAATCAATGTTGTTAACAAGGAAAACAACTCCACAGGACCTTTGAAGAACATGTGACATTAGAATATATAAGAGATCTAAGCATTACCTCACTTGGTACAACACAAATACTTAAATCCAGAATGCTGCCAACATCATGTCTATGGATGATGTTAAGACAAACAAGCGACTCAAGGGAAGTCAGACGTTTGATGATACTGCCCTCTTGTGGTCTTCGTGCACTCATTGTTGAAGTAGGCAAACACTGTCAGCAACCATTACCAGTGACTTATATTTGACCAACATGCCAAGCTATGCATCTCTGTCTATAGAGAAAAGGCCCACCACACCTATGCTAATACAGAATTTGGGACCCATGTTTCACTCTTTCATCCAGAGCAACTTGGCCACAGAGCCAATTTTTAGTGCGCCAATTCTTAACTCCTAAACTTATGGTCATCAGCATAGGGTTTTAGACACTAGAGTAAAACCACAGAGTAAAAACTTCAGGATTCATAGGTTTGGGACACTAGCAAATCAAAAAAAAAAAAAAAAAAAAACCACCACAAAGAAGGAACTGCACAACATCTTTTATTTTAGGCACAAGATGGAGCCTATTTGGCTTGGCTTATTGGCAATAAAGTTATTCAGCACACGGTCATAAGTGGGTCCCCCCCCTTTAAAGTGCATCACATTTATCAAGTATTATCAGATCAATCTACAGTCACACAAGCCGTTCAAGTGTTGAGTAATCCGAAAGGGAAAAAAGGCACCAGTTGTAGACATGTATGGCTCTTTGAAACGTCACCTCAACAAGAAGCCAAAAAAAAAAAAAAAAAAGAAAAAAAAAAAAAAAAAAAGCTTGATTTCAGCAATCTGAAACCAACTAAAAGTCACACCTCAATGAAAGTTAAGGAGTCCACAACACACAGCTAGAGTTGCTGAATGAAGGCTGTAGTGTGAAATCTTTTAGTAATGCAGACCACCATGTGAACACCCAAGAGCATCACACTTCTAAAGGAGTGAAAGTTAGAACTACAAAGGGCTAAAGAGACAGGAAGATAGACATGCACCACACTTTCACACAGACCAGGATAAAGTGCAAAGACAGCAATGTAACTGGCAGGTTGGATCCAAACCAGCCCTCCATTATTTTGTGCCTATTCAGCAGAGATGAGAAGAGAAAAATCAGTCCTGGTACAGCAGGAAGCCTGAGAAAGTGCTGTACTTCCAGCTGCTGCCATAGATGGCGCCGCGGTGCAGCCGGAGCCAGATCTGATCTCCGTGGTAGAGCTGCAGCACGGCATGGTTGCTGGCCGTCTCGTGGTCGGGTGCCCCGTCGTTGGCGTAGGCCGACACCATCACCTCCTCTCCACGCATCAGGTTAACGTAGAGTGGCACGTTGACGGCCAGCTTGAGCATGTGAAAGAAAAAGACGTAGGTGCCAGCAGCAGGGCAGGAGAAACGGCCCGAGGCGGCATCGAAGGATTCTCCGAGGTTGCTGTGGAGCAGGTCGAAGGTAATGGGCTGGTCTAGTGTGCCGGGAGCAAAGTTGGCCGTGCGAGCGGCCGAGAAAGCCACGCGGAGTGGCTGGGTCAGCGGGTAGACGTGCACGGGCATCAAAGCGTGTGGGCCTTGACCGGCGACTGCCAATTCGGCAGCCGAGACGGCGGACAGGGAGTCTCCGTGACCGGAGTCCACAAGGTATGGGGAATCCCTGTCCGGGCTGCTCAGCTGAGAGGAGTCACTCCAAGCGGCTGTGAGGAACCCAAGGTGAAGAACAGAGGTGAATGGTTGGCGCCTCAATGTTTGGAGTTGAAAAGAAAGGAATAAAAACTACACACCAGCAGAGTTGTTTCTTTGAGCTGTAGTCCCTCCAACCCGCTTGTGGCTAAGATGAGAGGCATTTTCCTTTAAAAAAAATAAAAATGAAAATAAAATAAATAAAAAGAGGGAACATTTATACCCTTCAAGGCTAACAAAACACACCAAAAGGTGATGGTAGCAACTTGTTACAATGCTAGTGAATGTCAGCTAACCCCCTCAAAATTCACGTCTACACTGAAGAAATAAGGTCTTACCCGTGAGCTGTACAGTACAGGCCCAGGACTGCGGTTACTCTGGCCTATGAAACCTCCACCAGGAGCACGGATACTAACCCGATGCACTTCATAGCCACCTGTCAGTTAAAAATCACGAGCACGGGGAGAGGAAATGAACAGCAAACAGATGGAAATTTAAAGCGTCAAGTGGTGAGATCAATGCGTGCCATTGATAAATACAATTAGAAACACCATACTCACAGTCAAGTGTTGCTGTTACATAGCGGCGGGGATTAGAAACGTTTGCAAACTGTAGTACAAGACTGAAGACCTGAATCTAGTCTGGGCCACATCAAATTACTGGTTGGTTAACTAAACTGAGCAAAGCTGCCATTGTCTGATACTCATCTATTCATTAATACACAACTTCCACATTAGCCGCACTGGTGTGGCAAGAAGCCAAGCTATCATAGGCCATTTCAACAGCAGTGCTCCCAAAAATCATACCAGTCAAATTATTCAGAAACATGCTCAAATCTATAAATGTTTTGAAAAATAAACACTTTTTTTAAACAATTACAGTAGTGAAACTGGACTGCATGTCACAGACCACCTGCAACGCCACCTCAGACCACCGCTTGAAAACCCCTGATATAGATTATGGTCTGCCATTGCATCAATGCAGAACAGTCCACATCTGCATTGCGATGAATTGATTATGCGTTTTTCAATAACCCTAACTCACAAGCCTTTCAAAGGTCAAGTAAAGCAAAAGAAAAGGCACCAGTTATAGGCACGTATGACTGAAACGTCATCAAAAAGCAGCTAAATCAACTTTGGCCATTAACTCAAACTAAAAAGGAATGTCTTTATGAAAACCGCTAAGAACAGCACACAACGAAAATGTGACCTCTGCATTTGACCCTTCTGTGAAGAAGCAGCACGTAGCCGAGTTTGGCAATGCTCCGGGGAGCAGTGCTGGGTACCTCAGCGATACAAATACTGGTCAAGGATTTAAACAGCAACCCTTCCTCCGATCATAGCGTGTGACTCGCTGTTGCACTACCCGTGCCAAAAAGGCAATGGGATTGCTTTAGAAAACAAGAGCAAGCCAAAGACAGGAGGCCCTGCCACCAAGTGGTTTTCAAAGTGCGGCACGAAAGGGTATAACACTGAAAACGAGCCAATAGTGGCAGCCTCATAGCTGCAAGCCTGATTTGATAAAATGTTAGTTTCTCTCACAGAGCTGCAGAATTTTAAGAGCCATGTTTGTGCAGAGAGGCAATGGTCATTGAACACACAACAAAATGTGACCTCTGCATCTGACCCAACCATGAAGGAGCAGTGGCAGCTGGCATGAGCAGCACATGGGGAGCAGGGCTCCGAGACTGTATCTAGCTCATGAGTACCTCAGTGGTACCTTTACCAGTAGGGGATTTGAACCAGTGACTCCCTAATCGTTGTACTACCAACTGCCCCATGATAGTTAACTCACGATTAATCTGGAAGCCAGTATGTCATTTCATTCTAATCCTAAACTAGGCCTAAATGTTTCCAGCGCAAATGTTTAAAGCCTGGGTTATTAAAGAGAAAAAAGTAGGCCTTTTCACCAAGTTCTGCAATATAGATGCAGCACTTGGATGATTGAAAGCTGCAAATAAGGTGATAAGGGGGTTAAAATATAGTCTTATTTACACCAGGGGGGCAATGAAGAAAAGTTTAAGAACCGCGTTGGTAACCGAGTGCCAATGGTATTACCTTACTGTGTAAAGTCCCTTGAGCTGCTGTTTTGATTCCGGTCTTAATTTAACAGAAGTGCAACGCTACTTTAAGTTGCCAGTTAAGGACAACGCATTTGATCTCTGCCAACAAAACGCACAAAGAGCAGGTAGGCAGGTAGAGCTCCGATCAATCAAGGCACATACTCAAATTCCATGGTAAGAACTGCCATACTTCTAGCTGTCCACCAAAGAGCCACGTGAAAGCCAGGTGCAAAAAGGGTTGAAGACAAGACAGAGTGTGGGAGGCAAAACAGTGTGAAATAGAGGGGAAAGGAGGGTACCTTTAGCAGTGCCAAGTGCGCGGTAGGAGTGTGCAAATCCCCTACCACCACGCGCCGTACCTCTGAGTCCACTACGGGGGTAATAAGGCTGACCCAGGCTGGACTGGGTCTGAGGAGCCGAGGATGGACCAGAAGAAGAGTAAACCTGACTGGTGGCGCTGGTCTCACTCTCTGACAAGTAAGCACTCTCTGTGGGCGGGGTGCAGAATATACAAATTAAAATGGTGTATTGGTTCTGACCACAAAACGTGCATCAACAATAACCTAAAAAAGCAGAAAACTGCAGAGACAGTAACAAAGCATGCATAAGTACTTTTTTCAAGTTCTAGCATTTTAATCTCAAGCATGGTTAGACCAAGAAATCTACTCTGCAGGTCATTAATTGACCCTACCATTGGATGATCAAAAGTGTAGATAAAACAAGCATTTAATACAACAGCACTTTGTAGCCAGCTAAGGCCTTCAACAAAGTCAGAATTGGAATGCATTGTTTTAACCATCTTCACGTTTTGAATCATTTGTATGACCAACAAAACCATCTAGCACAGCGTTTCCCAACCCCGGTCCTCACAAACACCACTCTGCACATATTTGGTATTTCCTGCACCGCCGCACACCGATCCTACGTTGCAATTAGCTAATCAGTAGATCAGCTGTGCTGCGGGTCAGGAAACTCGAATCTGTGCACAGCGGTGTTCTGTGAGGACTGGGATTGGGAAACGCTGATCTAGAATATTGCAAACCCTCAAGAGTCTTCAGTTAGCCTGGAAGTTGGATAGGACTGTTAGCTAATTAGTTTGGGCATGAAAAATAAATCTCTACAAAGACATTACGCTGTATTCATTCTTGTTACAACAGCTTTTCTATGGAATGCCTCGGTAACAGTAAAACATCAGTTATGAAGTTACTAATGCAAAACAGGTGAGAATACGTGACGTTTAATCCAAGTTTCAAGACCAAAAGATTCTTGTAACATCTCTAACGCAACAGTACTTCCACATTGTATCTGCACAAATTATTGCAAAGTATCGCACAGACTAGTTCTCCACTGCTGTTATAATATCTGCACAAACTTGATCCAACTTAAATGTTAGACTTTTTAAGAGATACTGTTTTATCTAAACATATCTTCATATTGAAACTAACCTCATGCACAGTGTAAGTCAATTTCCACTTTTGTAGGTTAAAACTGCATCCAAATTCTCTCTTTCTAGTTTAAATTTTACATTTAATACACTATTTCTAGTTTAAAAGGTATATTTTATATTCTATTTATTTTATGCGCTATTTGTTTTTTGTTCCCGTTTCCTGTTGCACTGTGAAAACTGGAGCCACGTTGTCACATCTCTCTGTATATGTGTACAGCATATAGCAGAGATGACTAAGTTTACTTTGACTTGACCGATTTTTTTTTTTAAAGTGCATTTTCAACCTATATTGCAGTACCATCCCCATCAACCAAATTATCACAATGCACACGTTACCCATCTGCAGGTCATCTTGAGATACGTTAAGCTCAGGTGGGGTTTGAGTGCTGGCAGTAGTGTAGCGAAGGGTGCTGGCTGTACTGTAACTCAAACACATGGAGCCAGAGAGGCTATTTCCATCCGATTTGGGTTGTGAACTCACGCTCAAGGGAGGTTCAGCACTGAGCACCTAATGAAGAGCACAAGCAGAACACCACCTCAGTCGAAAGTCTAGAAGGCTTCTTTGAACAAGCTGATTGGAGACAGACTTACAGAATGAACGCTGCTAAAAGCGGCAGCGCCAGCCATGGTGAGAGATCGTCTGCTGTTTGGGGTAGAGAAAGTCTGAAGGGCCGTGGGGCTTTGTGCCTTTCCATTACACAGTGGCTGTTTTTGAGCCCGCCAAACAAAAACAAGGACATTGAATAAGTAAAGCATCCAAAACATTAAGCAATAAAAGGAATGTGATGAGTCTTTGTATCAGGCTTATAATATAGTTAGGCTTGAAAGTTTGAATGGTTTAGCATATGCCATATTTCCACATAACCCAAAATTCTAAACTACTGTTCACTTTAAAAAAAGAAAAAAAGGGGGAAAAAAAATGGAACAAAGCATCCAGTTTGCTAGAGATCAAAACGAGACCAAAATAGAATCTTTTGGTTTAAAGAACCGTTACGGTTTGAGCAAGGGTCAACCAATTCAGTCGGGTCAATTATCAGGGGCCGATAGACATTTAGCCAATTATCTGTATCGGTTTTTAATTTTGATCACTGATATTAAGTAATACTGCTGTCTCTTCTCTCTGTGCTGCTTGCTCTTGACTCGCTATGTCACAAGAGTAGTAAGCTAATCAATGCTGAAGCCCTGTCGTGACTGAAGAGGAGAGTTTCAGCTGAGCTTGGTGTTTGTAAAATTCCAAAGTTTGATCAATTCTTTATTTGTATATCGGTTCTCAGCCCCGTTAACTAGCAATAATCAGTATTAATATCTGCCCTAAAAAAAAAAAGTTGACTTCTAGTTTTGAGCAAGTGAACACTGCATTATAACAAGATCCTACCTCCCTCTGTGAAAAATGGTGGTGGTAGTGCCACAATTTGGGCCAATTTTTCTGCACCTGGACTAGAGCAACTTGCCATAATTGATCAATTAATTCTAAATTCTAGCAACCAACTCTGTCAACTTAAAGTTATGAATCAGACCATTAAAAGTTGGAGCTACTCTCATTCAATTACAATTAACCAATTTAAACCAAGGCCATTACACTATTTTAAAAAAGTCTTGACATAACTGTTCTCAATTACAGTTTGAGGATCAAGATTAGAATCAAGAGAAATACCAATTTAGTTTGCATTCAAATGGAAAGGTAGTTTGAGCCTTAAAATATTACAATTTGTAGAAACCCCTACTGAACAGAGAAGAGTCATTATAGACAATATACAGGCATGTTTGATGTGCAAATACAGACGTATAAATACAAGACCTGCTTGGAGCTTTTATCTTCGATGGAAAGTGAGATGCAGGACTCTCTGCGATACAGAGGCGGGGGAGAAGTGTAGCCTTTTTCACCCTTAGTCTGCAACCAAAACAAAAGTTATACCAATTGCTAGTATGACCTGAACATGCATGGAATGAGGAGCAGTTCACCCTTACTGAATTTTGATAAAGTAATAAAGGATGATTTGAGAGTTGCACCTGCGGGCTATCGGTGTGCAGGTCAAGATCTGAGCAGTCCAGAGTCTGATCACCATTGGTCAGGTCACTTTTACCTTCTTCAGAGAGCATATTCACATGGAGGGGAGTGGACTGACAAAGGACCAAAGAGACAGGATAGTGAGGGGAAAAAGAGGGGGGAGTAGGCACCTCAGTTGTCAGAAAGAGTATTTGACATACATGCTTGATTTGAGGCAAGATGTCACTTGGACTTTTCTTCAGCTCTTGTTGTACTATAAAAGAGAAGCCAAAAATCACATCAACTTATTGAAGTGTACCATCTCCCTTTAGTCTTTACTGAGGTGGAGTTCAACTTAAACTGGGGAAAATGCGGCTGAGCAGACAATATATACACAAGTTACAAATGTAAAGTCTAAAACCTCTTTAGAAACGTGAATCTTCATTCTCAAAAAGGACTTGTGGCTAAACCCAAGACTTACCAAGTGGAGTGGAGACTGGGGACAGACCATGCCTCCTGGTCCGGTCATTAGTGGGGGAAGCTTCTCCATCCAGCAGAGAGTCCTGACAGAGAAAGAAGTTTTATCATGAACAGACAGGGCACGATTGTGTTAATCACCATTTACCAATTAATGGAAACTGGACTTGAAAATGAGTGTCATCATTAACACACCAACGAAATGTGACCTCTGCATTTGACCCATCCGTGAAGGAGCAGTGGGCAGCCGACATGGGCAGCACCTGGGAAACAGTGCTTGGGGACGGTCCCTTGCTCATGAGTACTTCAGTGGTACGTTTACTGGTCTGGGATTCGAATCTGCGAACTTCCGATCACTGGTGGAACGCCCCTACTGTTATTGCTACCAACTGACTGATCTTTACCTGTATGAAGCTGAAGGAACCTGTGATCTGATCCATCAAATGATCCAATTGCTGTTTGCGTAGGGCAGGCTCTTTGGCCAGGGACAATGGGGAGCTGAACACATCCACTGGGACAACCATCTCAGCATCCTGTGGGAGTTTGAATGCTCATGATGGGCGCAAGGAAAGTAGAATTAGACCAGAGATAGCAGTAGACGAACATTAACTTACAGATTTGGAAGTAAGGCATCCTTTAGTTTTCCTCTGCTGTTTCTAGTTAATTAGGAAACGGATTACAGAAAGCTGATTATCCAAATCCATCAGGAAACCGTCAAATGCAAAAGAACAAGTACCAGCTGGTTTGAGGTGTAAGCACTGACAAACATTAATTCTAACCTGTTTGGGTTCAGCTATAGGTCTCCTCACAGTAACCGCACTCTTCACTATAAAGCCAGCAGCACCTTTCCACGGTTTCTCCAACACTGGCTGAGAGGCTACTTGAGAGTCAGAAAACTCCATATCCCAGGAGTCTGGAGGTTCTCGTTCCTTCAGGGCCAAAAACTCTGCTTTCCAGTTTGGTGGTTGTGCATTCCCCTCCTGCTCCTCACCACAGCTGGTGAGGTCTGTCTCAGGTAGGTGGCGTCTGTTTAGAAACTGGCATCATTCAAAAGTTACTGACTCATTTCATTTGGATTGTTCAAGCCATCTTATTGTTCTACTACAACAGTAGTAAATGCTGCACATTAAACACACAGCTTAAGATCGTTAATGTGATGTTAAGTCTCTCAAGGTAGCAAGTACTATAAACTAGAATGTTTAGAAAAGCTCAGCAGATACAGTCAGCAGTTCCTACCTTTCCTGAAGGCACTACATTGGAGTTCACACTGACCAGGGCTGCAGAGGAACAAGATCAGGTTCAGCAATGGTTCCCAACAATGGCCAGAAATCTCATTGCTGTGCATCAGTCAAAGCTTCGTAAAACCTCACCAGGAAGGCTGTGTGGTCTGGTTGACGCATCCGTCTTATGGTTGTCAGCTTTATCCTTGGTGTCTTTTTGTGGTGCTGGGATGTGATCAAAGAAGCCACAGTGTATCAGTCTAAGCAGCTTCTCCTTCAGGCGTTTGTCTTATGAAAGAAATGGGAATTGGTCCCATTAAAATACAATCAACATTCCAGAATTGAGCAGTGAGATTTTTTTGACTTAGTTTCTGAAAGAAACTAACATGTTGACCCAGCAACTGGCTTGTCCATCCCTTCCAGCAGGTCTAGGTAAGCAAAAGAGGCCTGTTCCATCTGATCCTCCAAACTGAGGAATAAAGACACTAGATTCAGTTGCAAAAGATGTGGTTAAAACATGGAAGCATTCTGATTAAAGCCTTAAGGCAGTACAGCTAAAACAAGATAAGTGGTGAAGATAAACTTATGACCAGTATCTTCATCTCAAACATCCACCATCAATCATTTATCTAGCTGGCATACCTAGAAGTGTACATGTAAAAAAAATAACAAGCAATTGCAGGCATAAGTACATGTTTAATCACGTTGGTGCTTAAATCTTCATTGACATCATTTGGACAAACCTCATGCTCTCATCTCTACTGCACCCTAGTACTGAAGCCAGGTGCAGCAAATTATCCACTTCCAGAGTGGACAGGAAACAGCCATGTTCACATGTACTGCAGAAGCGCAACCTGACATCATCTCTCTGGAGGTTGCGGAGGACGTACTGGACCTGCAGCATCAGGCGCAATCGCCTTTGCTCTGCCTCTTCTCTGAGGTCCTGCTCTTGCTTCACCACCTTCCTTTGTGCCTTCAACAGCTGTCACAACGGTTAAAAAAAAAAGTTACATGCAAAATGTTCCCAAAAAGAGGTAATTTTAAGATCACTTCTTACATCTTGAGTGAGAGCTCCCAGGGTCTTCTGAAGTTCTTTGGCAAACTTGAGGTTGTGGACCACCTCTTCATATCTCGTCACTGCATCCTGAGATACAAGGCAAACGTCTGTCAATATCATGGAAGTATATCGAAAAAAGGATAACCTCTGGTGCCAAGGAATTACCAGTTGGTCTTGATTCAGCGTGTCTCCATTCTTCATTCTGATTTTATAGCTCTCCAGCTTTAACTGTGAAAGAAGAAACACCATTTACCCACAAATCAGTCACCAAATCAATCAGAAAGACAGTGAAGCCTCACTTAAGCAACAATCCACAAGATTTAGATTATACTGCACATTGGCGCACCTTCTTTTTCTCAATGTTGCGGATCTTGTGCTTGAGACAGATTAGACCGTCCTCGATGTAGGTATCATATCCGTGGTAGACAGTGGCAGAAGGGTTGAGGACAAGCTGCAAGGCCGTGAAGGTTTGAGGAGAGTCGAACTGCAGGCTCCCATCCTGCTGGACTTCCCCATCCCTGGTCTGTTCTGAGGAAGCCAGAGTGTCAGAAGCCTGGGGCGGAGGTAGATGAACCATGGTCTGAAAACTCCTGAAGCAGACAATGAAGAGGAGATGCAAGATGTGAATGGAAAGTAGTGCACATTAACCAACAACTCTGGGTAAACACGGAGGCTAAAACCCCAAAGATGGAACAAATATCTGGTGTAGTAGGTAGGGTTAAGACAAAATATCCAACATATTAGATGGAAAACTAAGATTTTTGGACTTACCTAAACCCATGTGGAATTGCTGGGGGCTGCCCAACAATGGGAACAAATGGCCATTTTTATAGGAACATCACTAACAAAATAGCTTGAATAGCTCTACTTGGAAAGAAGTCCTTTTAAAGTGATACGTGATTTTGCAGAAGTGCGTCAGTACCAGAAAGCAAAAGCAATACCAAGACGGGGAAAATCAATTAGCATGAATGGTCGTTTGTATTCTTTATCCATGAATTCTAAAGTTGAAATAAATTGTGATTATTAAATAAAGACTTCTGAAACAAGTGAGCTCTCTCTTTACTACCAGTAAAAAGGGCTGTAGCTCTGCATGTTTAATTTGTCTTACTGGACATTGCTTTTCTTGCACCAACATTGAAACCACGTACAGCCCAGCTCTACTTCAAACAGAAATGAACAGGTCTCCCTTTCTCGCTAAAGAGCTGGACTTGACCCACCCACCACAGTGACAGTGCATATAATGTCAAATGCAGGAAAGGCATGTTCATTTAGGAATCGTTAGCAGACCTAGACCGAGAGTTGACAGATAAGTGAGAAGGAAACCGGGGAATTTCACCAAGCCAATACACTGCCTATCTATAGACAATGCATGAACACATTTATTGAATATTTGTACCAAAGTACACACAATGTTACACTGATGAAATAATACTTAAGTGCTGGTGATAAATAAAGAAGCACAAAGTACACTTCTCAAAAACTACTTGGTGCACTAGTTAGTTTTTGCCAACGATATTTATTGAAAAAAATTTCACAAATTTTCTAGTACAATATTTATTTGCTTTTACGTTTGTAAAGTCAGATTTTAGAAAAGATTAACAACAATGATATGGGTACTGCGGGGACTAACATTCACATGAACAGAGGCCGGTCAAATATATATTACTTAAAATTGTAGGTTTATTACAATTTGTTACTTAATATTGTTAACTTAAATATAAATATAAAGTACAAGCAGCAGCAAACAAATACTTAGTTACAGTAACGTGAGTAGACGCAATTCGTTACTTCCATCCTTGCAAATAAAGGCCATAAATTAAGGCAACGAAGCAAAGTGTTCCACGGAACGTTCCACCGTCAACTTTCACTAGCACTGACGAGGCAAATCTGCAGCATTCTAGAATCCTCTCCACCAGACCGGCTCATTAAAGACCAAAGCGCGGCGTCAAAGCGACACACAGGCGGGATGAGCTCAGCGCTACTGCCCGGGCACGATGACTATGCAGGACGGTACAGCGGCAAGTGGGGCGTGATTAACCGGAGGCTTACACACTGACCTCATGCGCCGCTCTCAGGTTGCTATCGCCGCTCGCGCCGGCGGGTTTCGGGCTCCTCGAGGTGACCAGATGAAGCTGAGAGACCGAGCCGAACGCACCGCTCACGCGTTTTATGCGGTGCCGTCGCGGGGGAGGGGAGGTGAGGGAGGGGCGGGGAAACCGACAGCTGGCACGGTAATCATGACGGTGCCACACCACGCCCATCAACCGCCACGTGTGGCATGCGCTTGCTGTGTGTGTGTGTGTGTGTTTGAGAGAGACAGATGTGCGTGTGTAAGAGAGAGAGAGAGACGGATGCATATGCATTTACGTGAGTGAGTGAGTGAGTGAGAGATGTTTGTGTGTAAGAGAGGGACATGCGGCATGTGCATGCTGTGTGAGAGAGATATCTGAGTGTGACAGATTTATATGTTCTGTATATGAGAGAGAGGAGTGTGTGTGTGTGTGTGTGTGTGTGTGTGTGAGAGAGAGAGAGAGAGAGAGAGAGAGGGAGATTTACGTGTGTTTGAGAGAAGCATGTACATGCTGTGTGTGTGAGTAAGAGATATGTAAGTGTGTGAGATGCTGGGCAAAAAATGAGGCAAACACAATTTATTGCATGGTTGATGATTTCTTCTCTTGTTTACCAAATCCAGGTGAAATAAGTAACAGTGTTTCCCAATATTATATGTATCGTCTATAGCCAGTGTACTGTTCAGAAGGGGACGGCTTTCCTCTTGTTTGTCTTTAGAAAACTCATCCGTTTAGGCTCACTGTCTTTCAGCCTTTCCTAGTGTGCTGCATCAGTGCTGTTCCCTTCATGTCATATTGCTTACCACAACTAGTCTTTGCTCCTAAATTATCTCCCATAAGTGTGGCCTTGATGTGTGCCAGTGTGGAACTTAATGGAGGTTAATGACCCTGCAACTAGACACTGCCTGCTCTCATCCATACTAAAATGTGCACTAGATGTACACAATATTGTGTTACACGGTTGCTTCCTGCTTACACTGTTGCATTTGCTCAAATAATAAAGTATGTATTGAAACTGGGATTAATTCTGTTTGCCTCATTGTTTTTGCCCAGAAGTGTATTTGTGAGGACCCTTTGTCCCCAAACGTTTTTTTTTATTTTTTTTTATTTAATTTAATTGTTTGACTTTTGTGGCTTTGTGAGGACCATTTCCTTTATGCGGATCTGCAATAATGGATTATTTGTTATACATTACTAATAACATTACACTAAAAACTTATAAAGTGATATACATGTATTTTTTAGATTAATTTGTTTAAATAAATGTATTCAAATTAATAGAGTGACAAGAGTCGCCTTTGGTACTGAGATCAGGGATCTAATCATCATAGAAGTAAAAGGAGTACTGTACATCGTAAAAATAACAAAATGTAAGTTATAACATGTAAGATGTGCAAAATACAAAAACACAACGCAACAAAAGATTAACATCACAGGCTACATTTATTGAGAAACAAGTAAAAAGTAGAGTATGTAAAAAAATACAAAAACCTGCTCGGTAGATATCTCTAATTAGATCAATACAAAGTGCATAGCTACGTGACATGCCTGTAGAGTACGACTAAGGGAAACAAGACTGAAGAAAAGTAGCAGGTAGTTTATAGGGCATGGTTTTACCTGACCAAAAAAAGCATATTCAGCATATTCTTAACAAGTCATCTGCAAAATTCCAAACAGAGCCAAGCTTTATACCAGAACAAGCTTGAAATGTGAATAATGTAATTTAAAAAAAAAAACAAACCAAAAAAAAAACCACACACACACATGATGTAGGTATGATTACTCCTGCTGCCATCCAAACAGATCGTGAACCGTGAGGTGTTGCAAATAAATATGAAATAAATAATAGAGAATATTAAAACCGGTCAGTTCTAAACATCTTAAAAGTATTTACAAACAATGGAGTAAATATACTGTGAAAGAGACTTTTCGAGACATTGAATACAGAATTGTAGAAATGCAGAAGTCTCACACATCATTCTGTTAACCACAGAGTTAACAACACTCAATAAACACAATTACCAATATGAAAAATCATAGGAAACAGAAGTGTCGCCCAACTGAGTGTTTTAGTTCAAACAAAGAGCAAAGTAATTAATAGATCTCTAAACTTTGCCTTGCAAATCACAAAAAAGGCATTTGTGAATGTTCTTATTTACCTCATGAAATCAAAAATGTATTTTTATCAGATTAAGCAAGAGAGAAATTAATTACATGCTTTAAAAAGAAACAAAGATCGCAATATGTTTTGCATAAATATGCTGAAAGTACATTATATAAAAGTGAAGTCTACTCTATAGTGCCATCTACTGGAATGCAAAGGAATTACATGCATGGGGATGAGCAGTTTGTGATGCCTAACTATATCAGGGGGAACTAAATTTGTGTTAAGATTAACCTACGTGGTGGGGAAACGTTGACACAGCAAAAGCATTATGAAGAGTTTACATTTTTAGTATGTTTTGATACACAACTGTAAGTAATACAGAAAGAAACAATGTCCCTGAAGAAATCAACCTAGAGATCCAAACAAGTACAACCAAGTATCTCATTACACATCAAAAAACTCAAAAATATTTGCAATCCTTACAAAATATTGAGAAAAGCTGTTTTCAGTACAGCATTTACAAACAGAGAAAAGAGACGAGAGGTAAATGAGTGTATCAGTGAAGTGAATAAATAACACGCTTTCATATTTAATTCATTTTCATAATTTTCAATTTGACTGAACTAATTGTCAGTCAGCAAAAATAAAACAAAATTTATTTTGATATCTTAAAACATAACATTGTGGTGACCATTTGATTTTTGTTTTTATTTTTATCTACAAAAATATATATATTTATTAGAGCTGTATTACAAAAAACCTGCCCAAAACAAACAAATTACAAAATAAATCTGGAATTCTTTAGAAGGCCATGCAATATTCATGCAGTTTCTTTTCAGGACAATGGCTTGCTTAGGTTTCATGCATGAAAAGGATATTGCTGAAAAATGTACAGCTCTAAATATTTACATCAATATATACCTGCAAGAGTGGTCATAGAAAATCTTGCAAATTTCCTTTTTTTTGGCCTTGATTAGCTTGGTTCAGCACCGCTGTAGTGCTGAGTGAGTAAAAGCTGTGCAGTGAAACACTGATTTAAAATCAGTCTTGCTGACTGGCCTGCAATGTCTGAGGTCAGAACAGAAGAGAGAACCTTCGCTGAGATTAACGCTCAAGCCTGAGTTCTGTAACCCCCAGATAAAAGAATAAAAAAAGACAGAGTGAATGTGAGAATATGGGTCAGGGAAAATACAGACAGAAACATGCACGTGTAATAAAGACGGAATAGAAATGCTTGCTTATGTGTACAAAAAAGGCAAAGAGAAAGGCTTTGTTAGGTTACAGGTTTATCCATTACACCCATTAAAAAGTCTTTTCTCCACTGGCTGACCATCATTATCATGATGTCTTCAAACAGGACAGAACGGAAAAGAGGAAACACTACCTTTAGAAAAAGAAACATGAAAAAAGGTCAACAAAGAGGGAAAAAGGTGATCTATGTGGAATTCCAAACGTCTCAGTGAGAAAGAAGACCAGTTAAAATACAAAAAAAAACACGAAAGCACAGATTCGGCGGACCCCCAGCAACGGTGGCCCACCTCCATCGACTAAGCTCCAAATTTACACACGGTTCCAGCTGCCCTTGGATTAAAGGCAATCTTAGAGGACTTCAAGAGCGTCCGAGGGCGGCACTGAACCCAAGGACCCCCAAAGGCTTCCTTAGAATGCCGAAGCGGTTCCCCTAACGCCGGGGCGTCACCACTCCTCTTCCTCCTCGCCCTCCGTTTTGACCGGCAGAGCGGGAGATAGGGCGTGGGAGGGTAGCGGAGAGGCCATCATGCTCTGACCCGCCTGGACCTCCTCTTTCTCCAGGTCCACCTCCTCTTCCTCCTGCTCGTCCTCCTCTTCCTCCTGCTCCGGCACCTGCTTCTTCTGACAGCAGGGCTTGTAGAGATGAGGGTCAATCAGCACCTCGCCGAAGCGCCCTTTGTAGATGATGCCGCAGCACACGCGCTGCCTGGGGAGCACAGTTATGTTCATTTACATTTACATTACATATACATTTATGATGTTAGTATTGAACAGATCCTGACTGATCTAGTACTCTTAAGACTGATACAGATTTTCATATTGTAGGATTTAAAAATATTCATTCATTTATCTGTCGTTATAAATGCTAATACCAATTTCTCAGCAATTACCTTGTGTTAGATGATGACAAATTTGCTACAGCGATATATAAGTTGGGCTCTAGAAATAAGTACATGATGATACCTTTTCCAGTAGGTCAGGTCCAGAAAAGAAAAGACCGGGGTTCGGGTGGAGCCAGGCGCCAGTTCTGAATCCGAGCCCTCGTCTGATTGGTTGCTGTAGCTCGGAGACTGGGCTGGGCTGGCACTGGAGGTTGTACTGTGAGCATCCGAGTCTACAGATAGAGACAAACTTCCCATCAGCGTGCTGTTTCTCAAAATAAACTGTCATTAAAAAGGAATCACCTCAATATTTTATTCATGTAGAAAAGAACTGAGTTCAAAAAAATCTTCTGTTTGGAGCAGATCACAAGGCTAAGCCATTTCTTTAATCTGTGAATCAAAATTTAGAGTTTAAAGGGTTTAAATGGTTAAAGCCAGCTCCTGAAGGTATACTAAATGTTCTGCCAGGTTTAGAGATGGAAATGTAATGCTGCCCCTGCTGGAACCAGCTTGCCAGATCATCATGTTTTAAACACAGTACCCTCACGACCTTCGGTTAGTAACTTGACTCCAGTTTTATATTTTAATAACTTTTACTTTGTTATTTATTATTTTTTTTACTTCAATAAATCCTACAAAACTGTATTATAAAACTGCACTAGAAATGCTGCACTATTCTAACCACCTTCAATTAATTAGTTGACATCATATTTATATCTTAAATATTTTTGCTTCCATTTGCTTTTGCTTCCTATAATTTCTTTTGCTATCTTATTTAGTTTTTTATTTCACTTTTGTAATGCATGTTATTTTGTGTAAGATAATGTTCTATATAAATAAACTTCCCCTGCCTAAATTATGAGGGGTTTTTTAAAATTGTTGCAAAATGAATGCCTTCTTACTTACTGTGCCTTCATTTTTAATGAAGTTGTGGCTAAATTAATTAAAAACAATTTCAAAAATCACAAAGGCATTGCACTTTGTAGGCTGTTTTTATTACTTACTGTTTCTTTTCAGCTCGTTCTGCACTCGACAGATCTGACTCGGTCTTAATCTCCTGGAGAGAGGCTTCACCTTCTTGGATTTCACCGTCATCTTTAGGCTGGGTCCACCTCGTGCATCCACCACCTGTCGAACATCAGCATCAGCAGCTCAGGCCAAAGAGCATAACCTTCCTTATGTACCAGATATTTGGAAAGAAATTAAAACAACTCCTGACAGCCACTTCAGACTCCTGACAGGTCACTCACATGGTTCCAGTTCTTTTTGGATCCAACCGGAAGCTTCTTCCAGCGTTTCACCAACAGCACGCATGCATTGCAGATTTCACCAGAGCGAGTTTCACCAAGACTGCAAAAGCATCACATCCCAATGGGTACAGAAACCATTATTCCAGACGACCTTCAACCATGTATACATTCAGTACTGATACATGCAACAATGAGAAGAGATGCACAAATGATGAATTAAAAGGGTTATTATTACATAAATTAGCAATAAGTACAGGGGGCTTCAAAATGCCTCCATTTTGCACTCTTGTCTAATGCAATGTATAATACAATGTAGTTCTTAAAAAAGTATATCTGCAAAACTGACCAAAAATTTGACTACATGGTACAGAGCAATTCTTAAAATTTTCTGAATTCCCTAATAATAATATCCTGAGAAAATACAAAATATAAAACTGAGAAAAAGCAGAATTCTTTTTGTTTTAAATTTCACTAATATGTTAATATATAAATAATACATTCCATTGTTTATATAATGATGACTGTGGGTATAAAACCAAAAAATAACATCTCACATATGACAATACAAAGCCTGATTTTATCCCAAATTATTTTGCATTATTAATTATCTTGTCTTAATGACAGCCACAGTTCATAGTATACTGATGTTATTAACATGTAGTAACAAATTAACAACCCTTATGCTGAGTTGACGCCCTTACCCAAAACAGCTCTGGAAGTCTCTCTCGTAGCGTTTGCTGTCTGTGAAGCGGGAACTGGAAGACTTCGCCCTGCAGATACAGCAACCGTCCAAACTGCGGTACATCTTTGGCTTATGAAAGCCAAACATCTGGAAACAGAAGAGTGAGACAATGATAAATAATCACCCACTTTAACTTACAGCAGGTAGCATGTTAAACAGGGGGTACTCGATTCGGTGTAGTCGACTGAAATTAAATTAAACCAATGCAATGAAGCCCACAAAAAACTGTTCATTTTGGTTTTAGGAGAGACTAGAATGAAGTTTTTGTTATGTATTTGAGTTATAAATGCATGAAATTGCCTTTAGCTATGTAGCCTTTTATGAAAATTTAATTTAGTATTAAAATATATATATTTATAACATTCAAGATTCAAGTTTCATTATTTATCATATAAAAGGTTATGCTAGTACAGCATGTAGTGAAATGTCAGATGCAAGACACAAAAGTTAAGTAATAGAAGACATTAAGAAGAAAACTAAATCTGATATAAGGAATTAATGTAAATGTATAACTTCATCTAAAGGGGTCATCAGATGTGCTTTACAAAAATAAAAAAGTAATTAGAATATAAACAAATTAAAAAGCACAACAATACAGTGCTGAAGATAATACGACTATTACATAAGGTAAAATGGGCGATACATTAAAAATGCAAATTTAAACGAATGGTTAATTGAAAGCCGTAAAAATGGCAGAAGTTTGAAGGTTTCAGTGGACTAGAATGAGACAGAGAGAGAGAGAGAGAGAGATGACCTAGACTATTAGAAGTGGGTTATATGGCGTCATGGCATCAGTGGGATAACTTGCTTTACATAACTGCTGCTGATGAGTGGATGCATGATCAGACATTTCATTTAGTGTGTCATGGAGTTCCCACTAACATAACATTACAGTAGTTGCATCATTAATACAAATCATAACAGACTGACCATATAGTCAGGATGGCAGACAGGGAAATGAAAGGAAATACATTCATTTTTGCTGACAGATTCAGCATGCTACAATTTTGTAGCTGCATCATAAATCATAAAAAAATGTGACTGATCATGAAGGGAATAACCTTTCATTTTGCCAGTTTCCAGGGCGCTTCATTTTTAGAGTTTCATCCTAAATTAAAGTCAGCTAAATCAGGATAGCAAAATGTCTTTGATTTTTTTTCAGGCAGGTGCAGAACGTTAACAGTATAACTGCATCCCAAATAAAAGCCCTTTTCGACATGTCATAAAATCTTGGTAATACTTTAAACAAAAAGTAAATTTGAATGACAGCTCGATATTTAAAAAAACAACAACCAAGGATTGAGAAAGAGATGTTAAGTGAAATAATGTTTTTTATTTACTGTTCAGCGTCCTGCATGTTTATACAGTAGTTACATCATGTATCATATCCGACTGCTCATAAAATCTGGACGGAAGACTGGGATAGAGAAGTTAAGAAAAATACTTTTTTTAATTGCTTATTTGTTGTTTATAGCATTACACGTATATAACCACGTCGTAAAGATTTTTAAATCATATCAAAATAGAAAATTGGAGCGGAGAAATTAAGGGAAGTGCTTTATTTATTATTCATTGTTACGTTTCAGCATGTTCCACGTTTATAGTCATAACGTATCATAAAATCATGACAGAACTTGCGACACAGAAATGAACGAAAGACATCTTTTTTGCGTCCTGAATAAAAAATATATCGACACGACAAGTAGATCGGGAAAGCCTGCCGGGACAGAAACACGAGTGGGGGGAAAGCTGGTACAGGCGCTCCGTAGCTGAGCAGAGGCGCTTGTGTAAGTCTGCATGTGACGTCACTCAAACATGGCAACTGTTCGGAGAGAGGAAGAAGGGGAGAAAAGTGGAGCGCACCATGTTGCACGAACGCAACGCGAGACTACGATTTTAAAAATGACACCTATACATACACACAAACCGTGCAGTTGATCAAATTCGGCTTCTCCGCCGTACCGACGAGCCACGCCGGTGTCACAAAGCGACGTTTCCGCGCCGCAGCCGCCCACCATGTCCGCGCGGAAGCGTCACGTAGCAGCCCACACGGCACCGCACGAAGCAGCCCTCACACGCGTTAGTCCCGCACTGGCTCAGTCCCACATGCCCCCTAGACTCGGTTTGTGCTGTTGGAGAAGCCATATTTCGACTAAATATGCCCACAGAGCGAGATCTGGCGGGAAAGTGATGTATAGGTCTTCTTCCGCGCGCTGCTCTTTGTTGTCCGGTCGCTCTGCGTCAGCGGCTCGTGCGCCTCCATGCTTCTGGTCGGGACTGTAAACACTCGCAGCAACTTCATTCGAGCGCCTTTAAAAGATACTTTATTTATTTATTTGTTAGAAAGTCACTCAAGCTTCGTCCACTCAAGAAGCCTACAACTATATTAAAGTCACCTTTTAGAAAATATGCTACGACTTGTCATTTACGTGAAAAACTGTTTAGGGTAACGATAAGTCAAAAGCAAGTTATGGATTACAAATAAAGTAGTTGACTAAAACGCCATGTGGGACATTTTATTCGTCATATTTATTTTCTGTAAGTGTTTACGCTTTGACCGGAGTTAGTAAACGAGGTTTGTGTGTTGCCAGAGCTCCAGAAAAATGCGGGTTTGTTTTGAAGCACACCCACTAACACAGCGAGTAGGTGTGAGACCACACGCACGCAGCAAGTCGGCACTCTCGACCGCTGCGCCAACACAAACTGAGCTCAAACCGGCTGGAAACGTCCCAACTTGCTCCAGAACACACTTGCACTGCACACGCACTCCAAAACTGTTCAAAGTCGCATCTAGCTACGTATGTCTGTAGCACTTGTGAGACGAAAACACGCGACGCACGTACTCGCCGCCGCGCCGACTACGCCGACGACACGTTTAAATGGCCGAAGTAGCGCATGGAATCTAGCTCTTTGCAAAGGTAGCAAATCCAATGTGAAAGTGGAGCAGGCATCACATTTAAAGCTATGCGAACTGAATCATCACTTTGAAGCGATGCAAAAAGATGCGCGCGCGCCTTAAAATGGCACGTGCCGTATCGGTTGAAACAAACGTGCCCAAAGCGTTAAACAAAAAAAAAACAAAACGGCGCGCGCGCTTTAAATGCCGTTTAAAATGAGCTCCAAAAGTGGACAGAAAGCATTTTGGTTGGCGTCCAAATTTCCGACTGATACGATGACGGTCAGTTTGAGCATCGCATTGTCACGCTCCCAAACTTATTTAGGGGGGCCTCGCGAAAGACGCAGTGACACCTTCTGCAGACTGACGCACGCGAATCCTGGAGTATTAGTTTTTGGTTTTTTTTTCTAAATAAAAAAGTTCCAACTCACCTTGACACACGGCAAATAAAGTGTAGTGAGCGGAAGATCCGGTGAATTGAGAGTGTTCCGAACGTAACTCATAAAACAATGCGCCACCGCTCAGCACGCTGCTCCGTCGGTAACGTCTCACTTTCTGTCTCGCCGTAGTAAAAGCGTGTGCGCACGCGCAGCGCTCCGTCCACCATTTTCTGAATTTCTTCAATCAACCTCATTTGCATACGTCGCTGACGTTGGAGCGCGTCTACATTCTATTGTCCATATATGGAAGAGAAAATTACGCGGGAAACGAGGGCGGGTCCCGTTGCTATGGCACTCGGCATTTCAAATCCGTGCTTTGCCACTCGGGTGGGAGGAGCCTGGAGTCTGAGCGCGAGAGCAGCTGCGCAGATGTTCAGATGAAAAGCTACAAATCCCTCAGATCAATGCCGCCCCTAAAAAAGTAGGCTGTTAGATTTAGGTTACGAGCTCGGCTAAACGCGCATATTGGTTGCATGTGTTACAGTCTAGACATTGAATTATGCTTTATAAAAAATAATACAACGCGTTACGTTCTCTGACTGCAAGAACGAGATCGGAGAACATTTATTACCAATAATTCGCAACACTTGAAGGACTTGATTGATGAAACATTGATGAAAGAAGTATTTATTATTATTATTATTATTATTATTATTATTATTATTATTATTATTATTATTATTATTATGAGTAACATTTGGATTGAGTATTAACTTCCCATGCACTCTAATTTTGAGGACTAATTTGTGTCACAGTCTGATCTGCGTAATTTTTGCTGTTGCTAATTGGTCATAGCAACTTAAATCATTTTTTAAAAATATAATATTTATAAAATAGGGTAATTAAGCTTTTGTGTCAATCATTTCTCATACTGACTAACATAATATCAGCCAAATAATTGTAATACTTTAATATTTACACTTTATTTTTCTAAAGCACATTGAATGACGTGTGTGTGTGTGATTATTTGCTATATAAATTAGTTTGCCTAGCAATAGGTACAGTCTTAGAAAACTTCTGCTACATATAGGTAGTTATAAATATATAATGTAACATTTCTAATGTAACTATGCATATATGTGCACAGTGACTGCCTTTAGTATATCAGCATCTCAAGATGGGTTGAGCGACTAAAACCCCTTGTTGGTGATCGAAAGATTGGGGCTTTAAAAATCGCTGTTAGGTTCCAGAGCAAAGACACTGTCCTGTAATTAAGAAATGTAAGTCACTCTGGATAACAGCATCTGTTAAAGGCATTAGTGTAAAGACCCATTTTAATTTTGACCGAATTAAGAAGAGTAGATCATATGTGGAACAAACCAGCTTGGCAAACCATCTTAGGCTGTGTCGTGCACCAAACCCGCAGTAAACATCAACTGAGCCTCATGAAGCAGCTTAAAATCTCTGCTGGTGTATTTAGCAGGGTGCCCTCGCCCTTAGCTAATCGATACCATTACCGCGCATCTCTCAGCATGTCGACGGCGTCCTTTCTCTAATCACCCAACACTTCCACCTCGTCGATG